>OY720105.1:33764425-34038425 GCA_963082835.1 Leptogaster cylindrica
TATCTTTTCCTTTTTTTTTACCTATAAATTGACCCCTAATATGGTGAAATAGGGGATGAAGGTTTTTATTGATATCCGCCATTTTTTAAGTAAAAAATTCAAAAAATTGGTATTTAGCCTGTTGTAAGAATTAACGAAGCACGATTCTTTGAAATTTCACTGCTAAGGGGTAAGATAGGTGATGAAAATCTGTATGGAAATTCGCCTTTTTGAAGTAAAAATTTAATAAAAATTTGTATTTCGCCTTTTAGGTTGCCTGAAAACAAACTAACCAACCATTATTGTAACCCGACATATGGGAAACGGTTCTATGTAATACAGGTACGGCGCGTTGTAGGGTAGTTGTAAATTCAAAATGTAATCTGATGTACATTATATTATGATTTTCACCGACCCGAGTGTAACCGGGTACACCTGCTAGTGGTATAGTATGGACGTTAGTGCACGATATCACGGGAAACATTGAACTTCAACCTAACGGGTTGAGCCTTTGCACACTTGTTCATGTAAGGTAACTGCCTACCAATGGTTCACCCCTCGCCAACCTTTGCGTGCTTGGGGACGGAACACTGGCATGGCATAAGTACGCTTTTAGCCCTTCTCATTAACGGCATATACCTGAGCATCAGTCGGGGTATTCATGGATTGGTCTCGGCTTCGGGACCACGTGACAGCTCCCTCCCCTCCCTCGCCGCTATTTATCACAAAAAAAAAAAAAAAAAAAAAAAAATAAATACCGTAAATAAAAAAATAAAATTGGACCCTCGATCATCTGAGAAAAAATTAATATTTTGCGAATTTTGAAATTTTAAGATATTTTAACTTTTATAGACCTACCTTTTTATCTAATTTTCAAAATTTCAAAGCCAAGTTCCGAGTTCAAGATGTCCGATGGAACTATAATTTTGCACACAAGCTACTACTGCTATCTGCTTTTTAGTTTAGAAAAAGTGTGTTTTCGCTACGCCCTAGTAGGCAACCGCCCTTCATACGCACTCTGACAGTGTTTCCACCGTGGAAACACTTCTTAAAAAATACCTTAGGACATGTACTATTAGTGAGCAAAAGCTTAACCCGGTAGGTTGAAGTGCAAGGTTTTTTTCATTATCGTCCGTACTAGTACATATTATAAAGTATTATTGTTAGAAATCGATTGATGAGCCCACATTTTAATAAAGGAGAGTTTCAACCAATTGTCATCGACTCGTCTCACTCTAAGCTCATATTCCATTGCGCACTCGATCTCTGTACATACACTGTTAGCTCGCTACCATAACAAATAAAAATTCGATACTTCGAAAGTTTTTTATTCACATAAAATTTTGGGTATTTTTACCACATTTTTTGACGAACCAACTCAGATATATCTTTACCTATAAAACAGTAAAAACCGTGCGTAACTGACAGACAACGCACAGACTAAACCGCTGGACTTAAAGAGCTGAAAATTTTACAGTGCATTAATACCTTTCTAACAAGGTTATACCCTAGAAAATCTAATGAGCCACTGAGTCAGAATAATAATGGAAAGTTTGCGTAAAAAGCCTACAAAGCCTGAGATCATTGTTGAGAAATGAAATTTTGCAAAGTTTAAACCACTGTACTGACTCAGTGGCTCATTAGATTTTCTAGTATATAACCTTGTTAGAAAGGTACTTTTATTATCTTTCTTATAAGGTATAAAACATTAAGCTATATCAAGTAGTTACAGAGATATTGGCATTTTAGTGCAACAACCTCGACCACGATCAAAGAACTAGAAAATCCCCTCTAAATCTGAAGGGAATGGAGATAGAATTTTTTCGTAGAACAATTTTTTGTTCGCCATGAGGTCTCCTATCACCCTGTTTCGGGTTGACCATCTTTGCTATTACATCCTGCATAGCAATCCGAAATTAGAACGTTTGACTTTTTTTGAAAAATGCAGATTTCAACCAAATACGCCGCAGTAATAATACCCCGAAATTTTTTGAAATATCAAAAACAGATGTTTTGCGCCAACTGATGTAGAGAGTACAATTTGAAGCAATTTGATGAAATTGCTGATACCAAAAGGAAGGTTACTTCTTGTACTACAAAACCAAGCTTTGAAATTTTTAGAAAACTGTGCATTTTCACATTTTTACAAATTGTATTACTCTGGCACTTCAATTGTGTCATTTGCACATTTGCGCTTGTGATCCCTTTACACTGACCACATGCCAACTTGCGTTTAAGACCATTTTTTCTGCAGGAACATGTATTTTTGGAACACATTCTACTATAGTTGCATTTGATTATCTTCAGTAGAGCCTTTGGTGCTGTAGGTTGATCCATACTGTGTGGCTTCAAGATGGACTCGTTAGCTGTGTTGCATAGAACCTAGCCCCACTGTGTCGCATCAATCTTGATGCCTAGGCATGCCTGCACTTGGAGGTAAAGCCGTTGGCTATGAAATGTGGCAGCTTCATGAACACTTCAGCGATTTCCTTGAGATCATCGTATTTGTTTATAACTGAAAGTTTTCCTATACCATAGGGTCTCGATGTGGTATCACATCCGGACGGAGCATGCACAAAGAGTAGGGAGCGACTAAGAGTAGAATCAAGTTCCCTTTTCATGATGGATATATCTATCAGCTTCGTGCTGGTTTGGAGATAGATGATCTCATGATTGTGACCGATAAGTGGTGTTGTAACAAAATGAGGAGGTCTGCATCATCCCCTACAACTACTACAGGCTGTGTCAAAGTAGTTGTGCAAGCAGTCATTGCTATATCATAATCAGCATCACCAGATGAGTGAGTGACTTGAATACCTTCTTGCTTTATCATCTCGGATCCCAGAAGATGAAGGAATTTCTGCTTGTTGCTTGTGTTGGCCAGAAATGTCTTCTTCTTCTTTATTTTAAGTAGCATATCTGGAGTGAAATCCACATTATCTTCCACCTCACTACCACCCCTCCTTTGATGAGTCTCATCTTTGGTAGAAGGGTCATTGCTATAGCCGTCAAACACAATGTGAGCATTGCATCGATGATATACATAACATTGATAGGCAGTTCCTTTAAAACACACGCTTCGCTGGTAGCTCAGACTTGGCTGCATGTCGAATATAGAGTTTGTTGTCAAACAGGGATGATGGCTAAGAAAACAATTCATATTGGAACAGTGTCTGCAGATCTATGGTGCCATTGTGCCAATGCCTGAAATAAGAAACCTTTGATATACCTGAGCCGGATCAATCTGTAGCTTTTCACCATCAACACACAAGGGAGGAAGCTAAGTAACAAACCTGCTGTTTTTTCTTGAATGTATGTTTCATAACTGACAGTTCCACCATAGATTGAAGGATAGAAACACTGATCATCTCAGCAGAGTCAATGACTACTGACACCTCTGCTATCACCCCGTGCGACAGGCTTCGAAGTTGTTTAGAACTCTGGGAGAATGGTTTTCTCTCTTCAAGATAATCAAGGATGGACTGTAAATCTTTGGAATCACGCTTAAGCCTGGTCTGCGCAAGATGTTTGTGCATGTGTACCTCCTCTGACCTTACCTCCTGCGTAGCTTTATTCACTTCACCACATGCAGGCGCAGATAATAGCCAGGTAGACTGCTTGGTTCTTCGAACCAACTGCAGCGTCCTGTAGTCAGACCACCGACCGATTTCACATTTCCCATCAGAACCTGTTCATTTACTACGTTTACATGCAGAGTCGAAAGATCGAGTCGAAAACAGGTTTTGAACTCGAACCCGCGTTTTTGAGCACTCCGGGTTGAGGGATCGAGTCGAAATCGAGTCCAAACGTAGTCGAAGTGACACCTTATTGCACTAATTTGATCTATTATATTAACAATTTTTTCAATTTTTTCGAGTTTCATTTATATTTTATACATATTTTAAGGAATTTGATTTCGATTAAAATCTTATGTTTTGGAAAATTAGTCAGAAAACATGAAAAAACTGTCGAACTGTCAACTCGACTACTCAACCCGCGTTTACATGCATTTTAACTCGACTCCTCGACTCGACCCAGGTAGTAAAGCTGGGTCGAGTCGAGTTCAACCCGGTTTGGACTCGACTCGCGTTTACATGGAGTCGAACCTGGGTTCAACCCAGGTTCAACCCTGCATGTAAACGTAGTAATTGTTCAATGAACAGGTCGCTAACCAGTAACTCTTACCAGTAACTCTCACTGCGGCACTCTACAAACAGTCCTTCCGAAATGAATTATAAACAGTGAGATGTGTTACCTCTATTTTGTCAATTTTTCCCAGGTACAAAACAAGTGACTTCACGTAGTTGTCGTGTCCTGATACGGTTAGATATGGAAGCAATTTCCAATATGAGCAGATCTGATTAGCGAACGGAGTATGCTCACCATACGCATGTACATGATCCACTGCAGCTTGGCTGTGCGGTATGGTGCCCTAGATTTTGACGTTTTGTCTGCAGATGAAAGTAGCTGTAAAATGACATCGGAATTGAGGGCCTCATCTAGACACAACTCCCCATTACTAACATTTGACAGCACCTCCTTAGCATTCTTAAGAAGGGAATGGCCCCCCACACTTGCTTCCTCCGTAGTACTCTCATCTACTTCACCCAGAACTGCATTCATACTAAGTACGCTATCAGTACCATCTCTTTCAGTACTGGACTGGGCTTCAATATCTTCTGCTAAAAAACTGTAATATTCATTCGAGGATGAATGTGACTCCACAGGCTATTCCTCATACATTTTTGGCACTGGGATGTCGTACATGTGCGATGTAGCTATGGTATTGAGAGCGCTGTCAACAAGAAAATGAGCCCGCACAGCTCGTGCAACTGCTCTACACTCCCCTCTGCATAGACTTGAGAGATGATCTCAGCCAAACCAGATCCATCCATCAAGCTCCCAGTTGCATCCAGGAAACTCATCTCGGTATGGAAATCTCCCAAAACTAAAATGATCTGACGAAGAGGGCTGTCAGTTTGTTGCGATTCGATTATTATGTATGCAATCCACCATAGCTGCTGGTCAAATGTAATGAATGGTGTTATTGGCGTGATCAGACAGGTACTCCATGGTAGACCTCACACTTGTTGGCTCACTTGGTGTTAAATTAATGTGTGGTCGAAAGAACTCTGAGGTCATGCCAGCCGCCAGGGTGTGGAGCATCTTCATGCAGCGCACTTTCACATTTCGATTTGAATGATTGTTATTAAACTTTTTTCTACAATAAAGATACCTAATTGTAATAACAATGGGGCTAAAGAGATAAAATTTGGTATATTTTCATAACTATGTACAGATAAAAATTACAAAGTTTCATCAAAATCTGAGATGGTGGGTGAGTTTGACATATCATATTTTTATTTGATGTGGAATGACCAAACTATCATTCAAATCAATATTTGAAATTGTTTGAAATTACAATAAAATATTCATTACAAAATGGTTGAAATTGACTATATTTTAGAAATGAAAAACCCAAACCTTCCCCTATAATTCATTCACCCTGAAAAACAAATCCAAAAAATTTTAAAGGCCAGAAGAACACTTGATTTTTTATAAGAAAATGTTGGCCAGAAAGTGAAAAAGAAACATAATCCTGCGACGGCTGGCAAAATCAAATCTAAGACGTATAAAATGAAAAAAAATGTTCCGCAGCATAAAAGACATTCATTTTCTTGCCGGCACTGTAAAAATAAGAACATGGTGCACAGTGCACACCCCGCAAAAGTTTCTTGTATCCACGCTGGGATGGTAAAGAAAATACACATATCTATTCCACTCCCATATCCACTTACAGAGATCGCCACAAAAATCTAAAAAAATTGCGCTTTCTATTCAACAGCTGCAAGTGTAGCAAGCTGGTAGTATGTGTGTGAAGAATATCCACTTATTTACTTATTTTTTTTTTCTGAAAGAAATTTTACAACAGACGTTTTTCAATCGAATATCGGCAAAATGCGTGGTTTTCCAATTTGTCTATAGAGGGGATGTAGGTTGGTGCGGGGGCCTAATTTCTCTTTTAAACGCTTTAGTATAATATCATCGTGCGCTGCCCAGTAGATATTCTCGAACCAGAGAAAACCGCAAAATTGGCATTTTTGAGCTGTTGCTGTAGCGCTCCTGTTGGATCTAGGTCAACCAAATTTTTTTCTTGGCCTTGCCTGGGGCCCATCTACCAAATTTTGCAACAGCAACTTTCTAGCTTCTTTAGGGGCCAAAATAGAGCACCCTAAAATTAGCGAAAAATGTGAATCGACCATTCATAATTTATATATATAGACAGAGATACAAATGTTCGGGTACTTCCATGATACCTAGAAAAATGAAATTTTGCAGAAATGTAGAACCCTGCCCTGCGAGCCTGAGAAAAAACGAAAATTTGGAAAATGTGTCTTCGTTCCTAAACTATAGCATAAAATGTTCTCATGAAAAGGTTTGCAGGCCTAGTCTTATTGCGCTATCGCTACTGCTTTCACATCGAGACACATTAAGATATCCTTTCGGATTTCGGACTTGAGATTATGTAGTACTAGCAGGTCTACCCGGTTTCACCCGGGACGGTGAAAATCATAATATAGTGTACTTCATATTACATTTTGAATAATTGGAACTATCCCCAAACGCAACCTAGACCGGATACCTATATGTTGGTAGTTCTCATTCATCGATTATAATTCATCTATATAATTTCGCGAAAACTTGTGTATTTGTGCCGTTAAGGCAAATCTTTCGACGGCTAATTAACACACTTTCCGACATTAATCGAAATTTCAAAAAAATTTTGTATACGTGTTTCTTTATTTCTAACAAAAGGGCAAATACCAATTTTTTGAATTTTGAAGATGAAAACACGGATTCAACTTCTGATGCCAAATTCGCGGTTGTCGCTCACTTTACCGCCAGGCATACATTTACTACGTTTACATGTAGACTCGAAAACAGTTTTTATTTCATTTTCAATAAAATTTACAACTTGATGACAGTTGTAATTGTAAGCATAAAAATCTCAGGTTAGAACCATAATACAGCAGAAAAAGGTTCAACTTCAATCGATTAAAACAAACCTGAGTCAGAAACCAACTGTAATTAAAGCTTATCTAAAGTTTTTTTTATAAATTGCACATATTTTGTACTGGAGCTATATTAAAACGCGATCGAGAGCTAATATAAAGTAGCCTATGTCGTAAGTTGGAAGGATATAAAGTCATGTACAAAATTTCGTGCAAATCGATCAAGTCGTTTCTGAGGTTACTCTACACAAAAATCCCGGACATTCGCATTTATATATATATAAGGGATAAGGGATTGTATTGTGTATTAATTAATAATGACTTGTTTTGAGTTTGGGGGGGGGGGGGGGGGGGGGTGCAATTTGAGGGAGAGTATACTTTCTATATTCTTAGTGAATGGAATGTTTCCTTTAGTTACCGTACTGTTTCACCTCTGCGAAAGATATCAACATAATCGAAGGCTCCAATGAATTTAAGCTATTCTTCACGCGAAAAAAACTGGCCAAGTTAAAATTTGCTTATGAGATGAAGAACTTGGCCACTTTCATATCAGTACTTTCAATGGCCAAAGAACTTGGCTCCTTTTATTTCAGTAATTTGTTTGGCTAAAGAATTTGGCTCTTTTTATCTCAATACATAAGATGGCGAAACTTCTTGCCAGATCGATTGATTGAGGGGACTTGGCCACCTTTTTTACACGGAGTGTTTTTGTTGGGATTTTACATATTTCTTGGAAAAATTTCAATTTTCTATGTTTAACCGTTATACGGGGCTTAGTGGGAAATAAATTTGTTCTGTTTTAACCCGACTGCCAAGGAAGGGTTATTTTTATCGAGTGCTTGTATGTATGCTATTTCTACCAGACGCTCTGCACTCTGCAGCCTAAACGGCTTGACGGATTTTAACAAATGAGGTGTCATTATGTTCGTCTAAATTGTGGGAGTGACATAGGGTATATTATTTCCAAATGGCATCTGCGAAAAAAACTATTGAATTTATTTTAATTTTTGGCTTAAGTTGAGTTTCGCGAGTTGTGGCGGATTTCAATGAAATTTTGTGAAGACATGTATTTTAGTTAAAAACGCAAGAATATGCAAAAAAATTTGTCGGACTCATATAGTTTTTGAAAAAATTACGTTTTAGGATAAAAAATTCCATGTCATTTTTCGGCATTTTGCCGTATTTATATCCACAAAATTTATTTGCGAAAACCGAAAAATCTCGCCACAAGTTCACTTGAACGTATTTATCACTTTTTTACACTTCACAGCACTATATTAAGAGGAGCCCAGCAAGCAAGATGATACGCGGATAATTCGCGCATCATATTGCGGAGAAGAGAAATCTTATCGCGGAAGATTAGCGTCTTCGTATTGCGGAAGATACTTCCTTCGGGAAGGAATGTGTCCCGAAAGCAATACTTCTAGAAGTATTGCTTTCGTATCGCCTAGTTGATACGAAATCAATACTTCTAGATGAATTGCTTTCGTATCATCTAGGCGATATGAAAGCAATACTTCTAGATGAACTCTGTTCGCATCATCTCGCAAGCACGACAACAAATATTATATTTTAATATTCATCAATTTGTTTTTAACATAAATTCGATTTAGAAAGTTATGATAGGAAATGAATTTAGGGTTGATAGGTGAATAAATAAATAAAAATCATCAGCTTAACATTTTCTACATATATATCTTTATTATGGAAAAAAAAAAAAACAGTTTTTTTTGTACGTTAAGTAACATTCATTGTGTCTGTCTCCACCGAAATATTACTTCTTCCCGCTTTTCGCTTTTCAATGCGATCCTTCGCATGAAGAAAATTTTTTTGAATAATTCCATTTATTGTTTTGTCGTCCACATTTTGAAATTTCCGATGACACATATCTGTTTTAAAATATAATAAATCAATATTAAAATTTATGAAGAAAGTTATTGAAATTTTATTAAAACTTTTCCAATTTACTGAAATCCACAAATCTGAATTATTTATTATTGTACCAATTTCCATTCGACTTTGTAACATCTGCAATATTTTTATAGTTTACAATTAAAAAGAAAGTACTAAATAATTCTTAGTTTACTTTAATAAATCTATAATATTATATATATCATTAATTTTTAAAAAGTTTATTTATTTTTCTTCAGATTCCGTTTCCTAAATCTTTTCATAATCAGTATACCTCTAATTAAACTAATAAAAAAAAAGTTCTGGATGCTCGGCTTCACTTTTGTTCCACTCCACGTGTATTTTGTTGCTAGTTCGTCTGTCATCAGTTTCCTTAAAGTCGTCCTTAAAAATGTTGGGACATCTTCTCCGCCAACTCTCAAAATTAAACGTTTCTGCAAAAAAGTAAGTAATATATATTCTCTATAGTTTTCTGTAATTTAATACTTACCAATTGTTTAGCAAGCAATGCGTTAGAGTGTAGATTTTCTTCCAGCTTCCCCAGTTCTTCGCTGGAATCGATCGGAAATTTCGGTAGTAGCTCTTGCTCCTCGTCTCCAATCATACAGGATCCTTTGTTGGATTTTAATTGGCGCACTTCATTCCGTAGGGTGATCACTTCTTCTGTTAACCTCCCAATTATTTTTTTATGGTCCTCATTATTCTTTACAATTACATTTTGTAATGTTTTAAGCTCTTGCAAAACCTGGGAAAGAGAAGACGGGTTGTTTTCCACAGGTGGAGCAGTAAGAAGCATGTAACTCGTGTTTTGTGTTGTCTGCGTAGCTGAACAAGATGGGCGTCCTATTGAGAAAATGCAATCACTACAAACGTCAGTGAAATGGAAATATCAAATTTACATACCTGAATTGATTCTTAAAAATTCTGTATAAGAAAACTCGTCTGCATCCAAATTTTCCCGTTGCGACAATAACTGATTAGCAGTATTGGAAATATTGTTATCCATTCTCGTTCCTTTTTTAATGAATAAATGGTAAAAAGAAATAGGTTAGAGCTATCGTATCTTCCAAGCAAACAATCTTGTTTATTATTTCGTCATGTCGAAAACCCACTGCCTGACCTTCCTCAAGTTTATTTGTCCAGTAGATATTAAATTTTTTTGATTCTATTGGTGTTTTAAAATATGACTCGAGATTGTTTAATATATATCCTTCAAAGTACGGACGACCACTTTGTATTGTTATTTTAAACAATTTTATTACATTATTATGTACAAAACAAAAATTGTCTGGTTTCTTAATAGAAAAGAAAAAGTTCTCGAGTTGTACGTTTAAGATACAGTCATTGACTACTTTCCCAAATGAAAAATTTGAACTGTTCTTTTTAACTTTTGGAAATACACTTTTTTCGACCTGTCTGTTATACAGTTGTATAGCTACATAATTGCTTTTTTTAACGGATCTTTTCAATTTCTGCAAGTAATTTTCGTATTTAAAAGCGCTTATGTTTTCCAATGGCCCATAAAGTTTAGAATCTTCATGAATATGAAGTAAATAATGGAAATTACATGTCAGTAGAGATAACTCATACAACTCAGGTATTTCTTCCACAAAACTGCGAAGTAATTTTCTGGCACATTCGTTGTTGACTAGGCAATTATCTTTGTCTAATAATATTCTGACAGCAAGTGATAATTTAAGGAAGTGATTCCATCTCTCTTCTGTTAAAATATTTTTCAGCAAGAATGGACCTGTATAAAGCAGAAATTGCCTATATTCCGTAGCTTTCCATCTGTCAAGTTCTTTAAGATTTCGTGGTTTTCTGCAGAATTCGCGAGGAATACAAACTCGAAGATTCACCAATTGGTTTGACAACATCTTTATCTTCCATGAAGTAAGTGAGTAATCTTCTCCTCTCGTTTTTATCCATACATTCAATAAAGTTTTCATAACACCTAAACATACAATATGCATATAATCCAATGCAAACTGTTTGATCATATCTATGTTGAGACTTTCAATAGCAGTCGAAATCATCTCATTATGGTGTTGTGGTTGTGCTCGATTTCTGAATGATTCATTTGTTCTGAGAACTGATTGCTCATCTACCGGAAAAACTATGCGATTTTTATAAAACTGTCCTTTTTGTGTACATCTTATGCATGAATAGTAACCAGTGTGTCCCTTTGAACAAAGGGCAAATGATCTGGCTGGTGCATCCATTATAAAGCATCTTACTTTTATATTAAAATATTTTGATTTATACACCAAACCTTCGTTCACTAAATATTGTAGCTCAGATACAAATGGAGAAAGAAATTCGTTCGCACTTTTTGGCTTAGAATTTCCTTCATGAACACCAATCAAAAATACTTCAGGTGTTGTAGTAACGTTCATTAAAATAGGCCAGACTTGTTTGCTAGAACTTTTACATAAAGGTAAGCCATCAATATTGAAATCTAACACAATTTCTTGCAGATTGTAGTTGTAAGCATTCAAAAAATCTGTAAGGGCATCTTTAATTCCATAATGAATGTACACTCCTGAAGCCATTTGTACTGGCGACGCATCCTTGGGTGTGCTTCTCAATGTTCTTACGTCTTTGGGAACGCATACGTTTATTTCTCTCAAAATTGCAAGAAGTTCATTAACAGCCTGATTAGTAATGGAATGATTAATAGACCAGTTACATAGCTTTCTGTTGAAATTGCTCAAATTTTCGAAATTAATCGGTATGTCACCATCATTCATAGAAAAATCTTCAACATTATCCTCATCTGAGCTCTGGTAAAAATAGTGAGAATTGTTTTCATTTAAGATACCAGTGTCACTATCATTTCTTTCAGTAAAAATCGGGTCAGAATAAGAAGTATTGCCCTCATTTTCCAAGTGTGCAAATAATTGACTTAAATCCTCAGCACAGGACTCATGCAAACATTCATTGACTTGCGGTTCTAACGTATGTGAGGAAGAACTGTAAATGTTTGACACAATTCGCAATGCTTCTCTTTTACTTGCTGCCCGAACAGCTTTTGAGGACATATTCATGTTTAATGTTTTCCAAATACAGATAATCTGAAATATTATGATCGAGAAATAAATAACACAGTCGAACAAGCAAAGTTCAAAGAAATCAAAGTTGGGGAACAGCCACCATTTTGGAAAACAATGGTTCAGAAAGGATGTTTCTGCGGTTTTTCGCTTATATCATCTAACCAATTTTGACATACTGGAGTTTAATTGCAGGTGGTTCAAAAAGTTCGTTCTCCTTCTCATTTGACGCAGAATTTAATTCCCTACAACTTTTGTATGTAATACTCCTATGATATTTGAGGAAAACTGACGACGAAAATACAGTTTTTCGTAAATATTTCCAAGTTGGCCCAAATTCACTTATTATGAGAAGTAATAGTCTTTTTATGAAAGTTAATATTTAAGATATATTAATTATCAATTTTTTTTAAATAAAAAATTTGAATAAAGAATTATGAATTATTTACTGAATTACAACGCTAAATATCTGAACTACTTCCTGCAATTGTTTGCTCCGGGTTTTTTTTTTCATACTTGATGAGCATTGTCCTTTGAAGAAAAATGAATGGTGGGCCAATCAAAATGAGGATTGCTTTCGTCCCTTAATTTGGTCAAATCCATTTTATTTTTGTTAGCACTACTTTTAGTATCCATAAAAACACTTTGAAGATTTTTGTAATTTTTTTCAATAATATACATACTAAGAGGGTTATGTAAACTAGACGTGACAGCTTATAGCGATTTATTCAGTAGGCGAAATTATTTATTCCGAAGTCGAAACCGAACAGAATATCAAAAACGTACATAATACCACTTCAAGTTAATCGTTCAATTATGTCATGATTCAGATATACAGAGCGTAAATCAAATGGCAAGAAAGAAAATGTGAAAAAAATAGAAATATTGCTTTAAATACTCACTTGAATTCACGAAACAAACAAATCAATCACTTTTAATGTCAATCAATCACTTTTAATGTCTGTTTTTAAAAATATTTTCGCACTTTACCAATAATAATTTTTCGCTTTTAAAACTTCACTTCATCTTACTCCAAACGCTTTTGCAACCAGAATGACGCTAGCATTACTTTATCTTCTTCATGAACTAAGAATATTAACCGGTTTTTCGTCAATGCTCATCCCTTGTTATCTGCTTTCTTTTTTTTGGAGGAAAAACCCGTAATTCGGTTTTACCATTTTATTGCCATTTTGTCTTCCAGGTAAAACTTAAATTTTCAGCTATCGCCCTCGTATCATCCACGCAAGGTTAAAGCAATTTTCATACATTTGCATCGCTAAAATATTGCGAAGATGATAACTGAAAGATATCTTTCAATTGTCGCGCGGATGATTTTTCATCCAAATGTTTGCTGGGAGGATACACCTAAAAATTTTTCCGAGTTGAAAACTACTACAAACAAGTCAAACCACACAATCGCAGGTCCCTTTTGCTTGGGTGTGTAGCGACGGCATTTTTGTTCTCTGCTCTGCAGTTCACGGGCACGCAAAAAATATCGATTTTGCGATGGGCTTCGCCTTGCAGGTGGCTTCTGCTGTTTCTTTACTACTTGGTTTTCTTGCGCATCTCGGCCAGTACTTGGCGCTTGCGGAAAAAAATGATTCTACGGGAAAGGCGAAGTAGGGAACGGGGCAGGTCTTTCGTTTATAGTTTTGGGTACATTTCATTCTTGAGTGAATTTTACGATTGTGATTTGTAAATGCCCGATAAGAAATTTTGTTGGATGAATTTGTTTTCTTTTAGTTTGACTTTTCTAGACATTTTATAGTTTAGATTATTATAAAAAATAGTTTCATTTTGAAGTAGGTAATATATTACGGAATTTTTATATATTAATTATTGATAAAATCATCCTTTTCTCAATCTAAGAGGGACATATTTTTGCATTTTAGCTGCATTCTGTTCTTCTACTTATGAAACATTGTGATTTAATTAATATATACAATTGACCAAATAAAAGTATGATTTTTTAAAGATTATTAATTAAGAGTAATTTTATCAACTTAGTGGAATAGAATTAGAGAGACTGAGAGAGGTGGCGCTATTAATTGACATACGTGCTGATTCGGAGGTAAAAAATAAAGAAATCATTACATAACCTACTCACTTGGCATTTCAATAATTTATTGATTTGCCTATTGACCCTAAATTCATGAACATATAATTCTTTTTTTTTGTCTTTATTATTTCTTGGCATTGGATACATTTGCTCAAAAATAATACACCCTATATACCCTATAACTAGAGTATAAAAAAAATTCAAACTAAAAGAAACAAACCCATGAAAACAAAATTTCGTTTCAGGCATTCAAAAATCAAAATCGTTAAATTTATACAAGAATGAATTTTACCGAAAAGGCGAAAACTAGCAACGAAAGATCTGCCCCGTCCTCTACTTCCTTCTCCAAAGTATCATGAAGTTGCATATTATAATACAGCATGAAAACTGAATACGGATTAGTACATAGATACATGTACCTAATTATTTTATATTTACTACGTATGTTTACATTAAAGTATTTCTTTTCTTTAGTTGTTTTTCAGTCTTATCTACCTACACGGTTAAAAATTTTGGAGTAAATTCTAATATTTTTTGTATTGTATATATGACAACGCCAATATCCGATTAGAATTTAATACTTTGAATATATTTAAAATATTCATTTAATATCTCCTATATTAAAATGTAATATGTTTTTACGTATTACTTTTGAATAAACGTGTATTATAATTTAATACTGAAAAGCATTACTCTTTACACTAAATTTTATTACATTGCATTAAATTGCATATTTAATTTAAATATACCTAATATTACATTGTAATACAACGACTATTGACTTTGAATATACTCTTTGATTACATTTGAATAATGTATTGCTCTTGGTATTAATCTCCCATTATATTAATGCAATGCATATAGAAAGGATTTTATTACGAAAATAAACTATCTTTCTTCTAGTGTAGTAGAATAACTATCTTTATTCTCATAATAAAACCAAATCTGAAAAAGAATGAAGGATATAAGGATGGAAATAATACAATACGTAACTATTTTCAAAGTTTTTATTGTAATGTATAAGACACTAAAATACATTATTTATCATTTATTAAGTACGAATGGTATTGCTTTTATAAAGTAATGATGAATATTTTATAAGTGAAATACATGAATTAGTCTTTTCAACAACATAACAGTTCACAAAAGAATTAAATTCAACAACTTTATAAGTTTGACAAAATTTCCGTCGTTGCACTTTTTTCCACTTTTACAAATTTAATTGAGTTTTCTGGCAAATATCGCACTTTCACAAAAAAACTAAGACTTTCCATTGCAAAAATGAATATGAAAGAAATTGACCTTATTCTTTGGAATAACTCTGTCACAATGCCGAGTTCTTAAATATTGCGGAACTAAGGGCACCCGGAGCCGGAATGGCATTAGATTTTAATACTTCAACATTACTTTTTAATATGATGTATATTAAATTTAAATACGATTCTAATACTGCACGCTATTGATATGAACCATATCTTAGATTACAGTTGTAGTTAAATATCACTTGTATTACAATATACTCCTCTGGAATAATTGTTAATATTAGTCGATATTAAATTTAAATATAATGTTATTTAAGTAAATAACAAAGTCATCAAATATTAAGAACTAATACAAAAAAATTACAATTTCGTTTTAATATATGGTATTTATTTAAATCTAAGTTTTTCTGTATTGTATATGCACCTAATACAAACGCCGTATTTAAAAATACCCCCAAATTTTTAACCGTGTACGTACAAAATTATCCAAATTATTAAAATATTGTATACAACTTGCATTTTTACAGACAAGTTGCATATTAAATTAGCACTAGAAAGTGGAAATTCATAAAAGCAAGCCAAACTCCTTTTCTCGAACATATACGAAATTCTAAAGTCATGAATGAAACTTTTCTAACGAAATATCGTATTCGCTTGTACGTCACCCTCCCCGTCATAAAAAACGTAAACTTACAATTCATTGAAAATACAAATGCCAATGAGAAATCGTTTTGCCCCTTTATCTACCCTCCCCGTTCCCAAATGTGTCAAGTGGCTAAATTGCCCGAACAAGAAAAAATGCGCAGAAGCAAAAATCCACTTTTCTCTACATTGCATCCCACCAGCCATCCTGAAATCTTTCACCGCCGCAGCGCAGCCTCGAAGTGCTTGTTTTTTTCATGTTCTACCTACGTCACTCGCTACGTCGCCGAAATTTCTCTCAGAGGAATCGTGTACATGAACGGCGGCACGCTCATATGATACACAAAGTGTTTGAGTGTGTTGTCAAGCAATTCTTGCTTAAAAAGTTCGAAATTTGCCTATCCTTAGGCGGTTTAGAGTAAATTCTCTGGATTTTACATTAAAATATTGCTAATATTATGCACTCTTTTATTGAAAAAAGTTACAAAAATTAAAGAAATGACACTTTTCTGTGTATGAATGCAAGAAAATCTGAAAAAATCCGTCCAAAAATAGGGGAAAAATGCATATAAAAAATTCATGAAACTACTCTCAGAAAAATGTCCTTTATGAAAGATCTAGGACCTTGTTTAAAAATTCCCCTATTTAAGTCCTATTCTAACCTTCAATCTATTAAATGATCTAGATTTCATTAAAATCCATGCAGAAATAAAGGAGTTATGAGGTATCAACTTTTACTAAATTTGGCAAAATCACTCACTTTAAACCTTTATAAAAAGGAATCTAGGACCTTGTTTAAAAATTCCCCTATTTAACTCCTATTCTAACCTTCAATCTATTAAATGAGATATATTTCATTAAAATCCATTCAGAAATAAAGGAGTTATGAGGTATCAACTTTGGACAATTTCGCGATTTAGGTGTATCCTCCTCTTAAACGAGAAATTTTTTTATATATAAGAATGTTTTCAATTTCACAATTTAAGACATATCCGCTGTCAAATAGATGATCGTTATAATTAAAATCTTATGGGTGCTATCCGACGTATTGAATGGCCTGCTCTTAGGAGAGAACAATTAGAAACAGGAGAGCTACCGCAAGCAGTATTTATTAAATTTGATGATCCTACAATCAAAGGTAATCAACCAGGAGTAGATTTACGGATCGAGCCTTGTACTTGACTTTGATGAGCGTCGGGGGCAAGGAAAAATTGAGCAAAGGATGTTGCCTTTAATACTTTGCTAAGCTGTAACTGTCCACAAACTACAAGGCACTACTCTCGATAGGGCCGTTGCAGAACTTAGCTCACATGTCTTTGCTAAGGGCCAAACCTACTACAAACCTTTACATGTCTTTTCCATATTATACTTCTACGAGCAGGCAAAAAGCGAAAGGCGAAATCTCAAATTTTCTCTTTAACATTCGATTACCATTAAATTATAATTTTTGTGTAAAATATTGTAATAATATTTTTTTTAGGCAAACTAAAGACAAATAATATAAAAAAAAATTGGAAGGGTTATCTTTGTAACTTTAGGAGTTACAGCTGTTTTCCTGAAAGACTGCAAATCGTTGTTCAAAGGGGTGGTTTGGGGGGAAGTGGGCGCGGAAGATGCTGGTATATTTTTTTCTGTGTTCTCCTTGCCCAATACTTCCTACCTACCAATTTTCAGCTTTGTATTAATTGCTTCCAGGTTAAAACCAAAAATTCCCAAGCTACTCCCATATACTGCTATGGCAGACAAAAAATGGCCATAACTTTTTTGTTTCTTGCTCTCAGCAGCTAAAATTTTGCAGTTTATCATAACTATTTACTCTCAACAAAATGGCATTAGTCTGGTTGAGCAAAGCGATTTGGGACTTTCGTGACCTTCCCTTATTTATTTATTTTATTTTATTGAGCTTAATACAAGCTGTATCAAAAAAAAACAAAAGAAAAACAAAATAACAAAATAAAACTAATTGTAAGAAATAAAAATACTAGTAAAATTACATAACAATATTCATAATAATTAGAAATTAAATACTAAATACAGTCAGGAACGGTGGCAATCAACCGGGGAGGGAGATTATTCTTCTCAAGGAAGATTTACAGAGGTGGAAGTCGAAGGATGGGAGGGAATTAGCCTTACGAAGCATTCTCGATAGGGGTTCGTTAAGGCCATAATTAGTACGATGGGACACAGGACGGAAAAGGGGGACTGAACGAAGATTACGGGGATTAGAATTAAACCATATGGACTGCAACAAAGAGGGACAGTCGATGTTGCCAGAAAGAAGTTGATGGAGGAATAGGATGTGGGCAGCGTCACGTCTAAAATAAAGAGTATCCAGGTTGATGAGCCGCAACCGGTGCTCATAAGGGGGAAGAGATAGAGCATTCGACCAAGGAAGGTCCCGTAGGGCAAAGCGAAGAAATCTACGCTGTACGGATTCGATACGACGGGTGTGGATAGATTGAGAAGGGGACCAAACAGGAGACGCATATTCAAGAATGGGGCGTACAAATGAAATGTATAGGGCTTTGCAGAGATAAGGATCAGAGAACTCACGATACCAGCGTTTAACAAAACCTAAAGCTGCGTTAGCCTTGTTTATGGTGAGGTCGATGTGGGACCGAAAGTTCAACTCACGATCACACAAGACCCCCAGGTTCCGAAGCGAAGAGACCGAAGGGATAAGAACCCCTGAGAGCATGTAGGGACGAGGAGAGGGGGGAAGACGTTTGCGGGAAAAAGTAATGGATTGGCACTTGGAGACATTGAGGTCAAGAAAATTACGCTTACACCAAGTGCAAAAACTGTTAAGGTCAGATTGAAGGAGGTGACAGTCGCCCGGTGAGGAAATTCGCATGAAGATCTTCATGTCGTCGGCATATATGAACACATTCGAATGGGCTAAAACATGCTCGACATCATTAATTGAAAGAATGAAGATTAGGGGCCAAGGTGGCTACCTTGAGGGACGCCAGATGGAGAATGGAAACTAGAAGAAATTACGGAGCCAAATAGGACCTTGTAAACCCGATTTTCGAGGTAGGACTTAAGCCAAGATAGGAAGAGAGGGGGAAAACCGAGACAGCGAAGCTTAAACAAAATTACCTGATGGGAGATTTTATCAAAGGCTTTACTGAAATCGGTAGCGACGACGTCGACCTCATCACCATCCTCCAAGGCACAGAGTGTCTTCGACACGAATTCCGTAAGATTGGTCGTAGTAGACCTACCTTTCAGAAACCCGTGTTGGGCAGGAGAAAAGAGAGATTTACAATGAAAGTAGATCGAATCGTAAATGACTTTTTCAAAGAGCTTAGGGATACAAGACAACTTAGCGATTGGACGATAATTCGTCACATCCGACTTGCAGCCCTTTTTATTGATCGGGATGCTGAATGAGTCTTTCCAACGGGCAGGGAAAACACCTTGGGAAATGGACTGTTGGAACAGGAAAGTGAGGGGTTCCACAAGGAGAGCAGCGCATTTCTTGAGAACCACAGCGGGAATACCATCAGGATCAGGGTTAAAGTCATCGTCAAGAGCAGCAATTACCACGGCCACTTGCGATGAGTCAATACAAATAGAAGAGAACGAGGCTTGGGGGCCAGAATGCAGGTACTCAAAGAAGACACCATCGGGCTCGGAGGAAGTGTCACTGAATGATTGACTGAAATGTTGGGCGAAAAAGTTCGCGATAATGGGTGGGTCATTAGAAGAGCAACCTCTAAGTTGAAAGGAGGGGGGGGGGGGGGGGGTAGCCGTTCGACTTTCTTTTTGAGTTAACAAATTGATAGAAGCGCTTAGGGTTGGAGATAATAACTGCTCGCATACTCCTAATGTAATTGGAGTATAGGAGGCGACTGCGCTCAGAAAAACGGTTGAAAACAGATAGAAAATTGGCATAATCGGACACAGATCGGGACAGAAGGTAAACTTGCCAAAGCTTATTTCGTTTGTTACGAAGGGACCGAAGCTCTCTGTCATACCATGACGGAGAGGCGGAGCAGGACTTGCGGGGGCGGTAGGGAAAGCATTGCGACATGCAGCTGAATAATACATCGGTGAAGGACGACAGGGCGTGACAAACCGGACGGTGAGGGTCGATACAAATTTGAGAGATAGACGAGTTGCTAAGCAGAAGGTTAAGTTTGTCAAAATCACCCATACGAAAATTAAGAGAAAAAGAGGACTCATGCTCGGGTGGGTCAACAAGCTTTTCCACAGAGAAAGCGAGAAAAAGAGGTGGATGAAAATGGTCAAGAGTGGAGAGGAGATGCGTACTCCTTGAGACGACAGAGTTCATAGGGTCAGATGTGAAGACGAGATCCAACTGCCTACCAAGGCTGTTGGCAACGCCGCTAATCTGGCAAAGGTTAGAATCAGAAAAACGATCTGATAATAACATTTCTTTATCAGAAAGAGCGTTGCTGGGGATGAAGTAGGACTCATCGTCGGACAGGGACCAGACCATTCGAGGAAGATTGAAGTCACCAAGAACAATCATCTCGTCCTCAGGTTCGAGGATGTTGAATAGCGAGTCAACTTCATCAGTCGCAAGCTTGTATACTTCCACTGGCTGGGAGGGGCGAATATAAAAACAAAGAATATAAATGGAGCGATTTCTAAAACTGAGTTTAATACCGACAAACTCGCAGGAGGATGAGGAAGAATATTTGAATAGGGTAGCGCTAAGGCGGTTGTGCACAGCAATAAGAACACCACGACCTGAGGGCATAGCGTCATTGTCAAGGCCATCAGCACGAAAGGTATTAAAAACATGGGGGAAAAGTTCTTGACTGAAAATATCTGGAGTTAGGTTGGTCTCAGTGAGCGCAAAGATGTCATAGGGCAAAAGCTGGGCATTTTGGAAATCCTCGCGGGTCTTCGTACGCAGCCCTCTAACATTTTGATAATAGAGGGATAAATGCACAAGGGAGGAGATAGGAGATATGGGGGGAACCAAGGAAGGAAGCAAAGAAGGAAAGATCATCGGAGCAGAGTTAGGGATGACTGTTAAACGTTCCGTTGAGTGGACCGTTTCTGAGGAAAATTTTTACTATGTGATCTAGGCGAAAATGGGTGGAACAGTGTACCATCAGGCCAGAAGTCCTTCGAGTTCAGTGTAGGTAGAAGTTCATCCGGAACGAAAACACGAAAAGAAGAAGTACGGCGATCAGTCAAGTTAGGCTTCGTTAGTTTCTTACACGTAATTAAATAATTGATGACATGCTCACAAGATGTAGAGTAGCTTAGACGTGAAACAAATAAAGACGGAGGGGGCTTCACCACTTCCAACGTGATAGATTTACAACCCTGTTTAGAAACTAAAGATGCATTAGATGTAGTACCAGTAGTAAAAGTAGTAGATGTAGAAAATGTGGTAGCTGCTCCAGAGGAGACGGATACAGGCGCGTAGTTTCCATGAGGAGATCCAAGAATTGAGGTAGGATCAACCACTTCAGACGAAGAATTAGAGGCAACGCGATCGCCGGGGAGAAAAACGTCACAGGGCGAAGTACCCGGGGCAGGCTCCAGGGATGGATTCACCGCGACATTACCCACATCAACCGCATTTGTAGAAGAGTCCAGTCCGGCTAAGGCCTCGGAGAGGGATTTTGCTTTAGAACGGGTGATACGTTGAGAATTAGCGGCGGCCAAATTTGGAATTCCAGGTTTCGATGTATCCAGAGTGTCCAGCGAAGAAGCTCTAATCGTCTCGTTAGACTTCTCAAGCGGAAGAAACGCAGAGCTACGTGAGGCAGGTGATGATAAAGGAGGTGCTTGAACCGAAAATGAATCCCTTCGGTTAGTAAAAGTGGCCAGGTCAGTTTTCATTCCAGAAATCTCCATGTAAAGGTTGGAACAAAGATTGAGAATTGAAGAAAGGGCTCCTTGAAGGTTATCAATCTTTGCCGAGTAAACAGAAGGAGAGTTCCGTCGGCAGTCATGACAGAACCACTGCAAGCCATTACCTCGCTTATTAAGATAATCCCCAATAGAAGCAGGGAAATCAGCACATTTGGCATGGAAAAGCTTCGAGCAAGTCCCAAAGCAGCAAAATATGGGACTCCTCCCGCCCTTATCCAAGCATAATTGCGCAGCACAAGCAGGCGACATTGTGATGCAAAATAATAACAAAGTTTGCAACGGTAAAGTCCGGATGCAGCAACAGGCGGAATCAGCTGACTAACAAATGTACAAAAATAGGCCAACACCCGCGCAAACAAAGTGTAGCCTGACTGCCTGATCGAAACCAATTCCACTCTTTCAACCACTTATAGTGCGAAATAAAGACAAAAATTAAAAATTGTCACCAACAGCAATCACAGCAGAAAATTTAGTTGCAAAGATGCACAATGTCCAGGTCAAAGTCCAAATGCAGCAGCAGGCGAAATCAGCTGTCCAAACAGATGTGCAGAACCAAACAACACCCGCGCGTACAAAGTCCAGCCAACCCGAAACGCTTTCTCGCACTCAACCACTTAAAGTACAAAATAGAGTCGAGTTAAAAATTAAAAAATTGTCAATAAAAGGCACCGCACTATGGTATGTACAAAATAAAAATGTAACACGAGGTCAGCATCACACAACAAAAGCAAAACAGCAAAAAATCCGATTTTAAATAAAGGTTCAGGAGTAGTTCAAAGGCAAAAACTCAAGAACGAAGGAAGTATCGACCGCACTTAATTACTGATTACTGATTACTGTGAGTACATGATTTGTGAGTACATGTACGTATACCCGCATTTAAACGGCGAACAGACAATGTTAACGTAGCGTCGTAGCAGCAAGGTCTCTTATTTAGGAGATATTCTTTTGCGTTTAATATCAATCATCAATCACACTATTTGCAACCTTATTTCTTAATTTGATTTTCTTTGGAAAATTCCCATATATACCACCCATATATAGAAAGTTTTTCCAAGCAGAAAGGTGAAAGGTCACGCACAAGAATGCTTTCATATTGCTCATTTTCATGTTCATAGTTTTTATCGGATCAGCTTGAGTCAGAGCTTTACAACAGCATGTAGGCCAATATGAAGCCCAAAATATACCTGTACTATATATTTTGTATGGAAATGGAGTTGCCTCTCTAGCGATTCCACTTTTCTCTGAAAAAATGTACAGAAATCATATTTTAAACTAATATTTAATTATTATTTTAAACTAAGCATTTAATTAAAAGAAATTGCAAAAAATACATAGTTACGTTGTCTAATATCACAAAACTAACTAATATTATTGAATATCTCCATAATTTATTCTAGAAATCAAGCTGAAATGTCGCACACATGTCGCGGTACGATATCTCTACATGGCGCCCTCATCCATACAGTGGACTCTTGCACATTCGTCATTTCAAACGGAGGTACGCAAACCTTTCACATTAAAGCGGCTAACGAGGTGGAACGTCAATCATGGGTAACAGCCCTTGAATTGGCTAAGGCTAAAGCGATGTAAGTATCATCCTTGCGGTCATTTATACTCTCGTCACACTATACGTAATTGGACGTTAAATCTCATTATGAGGTAAAACTGGCATATTAGTCCACGGAAGTTACGGTTAATATTAGCAATAAATCAAACAAAAGGTTTTTCTTTTTTTCCATTATGTTTTAGGGTCATGATTATTTTCTTAAGAGTCCCCGATGATAGTGCATGTGCTAAGCTTTGAAGGGTGGTTTTTAAGGGTGAAAATGCTCCGAGATTGGTTTTTCAGAAATATCTCTTAAAATATCAATTGTACGACTGAAACATCTACTATATACATTATACATATACTAAATTAATCTGCAGTAAATTCTCTACTAAAGAGATCTTATCCACTTTTTGTTAGTATCAATACTTGCGCGGTGTTGAAGGGGGAATAAAACAATTCCTACAAATGAAATGTTCATTACACTGATCAACAAGGTTTTTATATCGAAAATGCGCCGCCGTTCACTATGGATGAAACCCATTTAAAACAAAAAAAAAAATAAAAATTGTTTTTTGACCTCTTCATGAAAATGAAGAAACACGTGTATCAGGTTTTTTTGAAATTCAACCCCTAAGGAGGTAAAATAAGGGATGAAAATTTCCTATTTTTGAAGTTAAAAACTGACTTTAAGTGAGAAATAAAGAAACACGCGTATCAGGATTTTTGCAAATTACACCCCTAAAGGGGTAAAATAGGGGATGCTAGTTTGTATTTAAATTTGCCAATTTTTAGGTAGATTTCGCAGAAAAATCTACCTATTGAGACCTATACTATGTCACGACTTTCGAAAAATTCTTTTATAGTTTTTCGTTTCATGCCTCCCTGAGTACGAAACCACCCCCCGTTCGAAAGTTTATACATATATATATTTACACGCTAGCGGCCGTATTTTTAAAGATATTGGAACCAATTTTTTTTATGATATTTCTGGGGTCAATAGTTCGGTTAAGTTCGTTAATGAGCAAAATCGTCCCAAGAAGTGGCCGGTGGAGGGGGTTGAAATTTTTGACAAATTATATCTCGGCCCCTATGAAGTTTAGGGCGAAACTTTATTTGCATAAATTAGAGTACTCTCTATGAGGTTAAATGTGACTCCCCGAATAAAGGGTTGGTGGGGTACGAGGCGGGTGGGAATGGAATTTCGGATTTTTCTAAACCACGTCTTGTGGGGTATCGTCGAAATGCTCTTGATGAGTAGTTTATAAATCCATAACTAGTTTCTCAATTTTGAAATAAATGACTTCAATAAATGCAATTAAAACACTTCGAAATCTACGTCAATGGAATTTTGTATGCTGATTTCTATATCACCCGCCATTTATATCCATGTCCTATTATATAGGATGGAAGTATGGTAATGCTGCGAAAAATGGTTGTTCGAAAAAGCCAAAATCAAAATTTCTTTTTACGTTTTGTTCAGCTCGTTGATCTCTTTAGTTTGAAATTACAAGGAGACTTCAAGGTGGTAAAATAAGGGAGTTATTACGGGTTTTATAAGATTTCGATTTTCAATGAAAATGTTTGGCAGAATGTCGAGATCATGTTTATTGATTTTGAGCTCGATCGCATTTGGTTTGGCTAACTGCAGCAAAAAAATAGGTCGACGAGTCGAACATTTTCGAAGTTAGTAAACTAACACAATTAATAGTGTAATCCCTAAATCTAACAACTATAGCCCAATTTCACAGTGCAAGCTTAAGCTCAAAAATAGGTTTAAAATTCTGCTTAAAGTATGCTTTGATGTCAAACTGACAATTTTAGACTTAAACTTTGCTTTAATTTAAGCGGTGAAATTTCGTCGCTTAACTTAAGTTTCATAAAAATGTATTGTCAAACAAACGTCATATGTCAATTGAAATTAATTCTTGATTTTGAATTGTATTTAATGTGCTTAGTAATTAAATGGTTTAATTTTTATAATAATCAATTAAAATATAGATCATAAACAAATAAGATCACTTAACAACAGCGGAATAACATTTTTGGCAAGTAGTTCACCGTATATAGTAGACTACAAAATTGATTCTTATAACTTAAACCAGGTTTACTCAAACATCAACTGTGAAATCAGGCAGAATTAAACTTTAGTTTAAGCTTCCTCTGCTCGCTTAACTAAGCGAAAACTTAAGTTTCAACTGTGAAATTGGGCATAAGTATGTTTTGCTTTACGTAAAACTTCAATTGAGAGGTGCATTCTGAACATGGAAGTAATGTATGGCAATCTATACCGGAACTTTTAGATACGTATTCAAAATCAAAAATTAAAAAAACAGCCCATAAAATCAAAGTTTATTTACTTATTCATCTACATAGTATTTTCAAAACTGTGACAATTAAAATCATTTAAAAAAAGAAAAGATGACTTGATTTTATGATAATTTTTTTTATGTACAGTGCAGAACGCTGTCATTTCTGAATTATTATTAAAGATTTCATCCGTTTCTTCTGTGGTAACGGGATGCAAATACCATAGAATACGTTTTCATCCATAGCGAACCTATCTGTAAAGTTTAAGCTCGATGGCATGGCAGGAAGTGTGTTAATTAGCCGTCAGAAGATTTACTTTTAGTGGAGGATACACCTAAATATTTTTCCGAGTTGAAAACGATTCCAAATAAAGGCGTGTTCTCACGATTCAAGTTTAGTTGAACGATTAAAGTTGTTCAATAAAACTTAAATGAAAAACCCCGTGAGAACCTTGCATTCAATAGAGTTGATCAACTTTTGACTTGATCAAGAAAAGATTGATCCAGTCAAACTTCATCGTTCAACTTTATGTCATGTGCCATATGCTGTCAACTTTAAATTGGAATTTAGAGATGTCAAAGCAACTAGCAAAATAAAACTCTTAGCGAGTTTAAAGGTGCGTTCTCACGATTCAAGTTTAGTTGACCGATTAAAGTTGATCAACAAAACTTGAATGAAAAACCCCGTGAGAACCTTGCATTCAATAGAGTTGATCAACTTTGGACTTGATCAAGAAAAGGTTGACCCATTCAAACTTTATCGTTCAACTCTATGGAATGTGCCATATGCTGCCAATTTTAAATTTGAATTTAGAGATGTCAAATCAATTTCATTATTTTATTCATAAAAGAAAGAATGCAATTCCGTTTAAAATAATAATGTATCGATGTAAAAATTAATAAAAAATCATGTTAGAATTTCTCCGCATTTCTTCATTTACCGAAACTGCTAGTAGATCTACAACTCTACGCACAATTGCTTGCAATGCCATTTTAAGGAACTTTTAAGTAAATTTTAAGGATCACAACTGCCACTCTCTGTAAAATTTCACGCACAACAATGAATTGTTGATCAGTTTTTGTTGAAACGTGTGAACGAAAACTTGAACAACTCCTGTTCAAGTTTTGTTGATTAACTTTAATCGTTCAACTAATCTTGAATCGTGAGAACGCGCCTTAAAACTGATGGGGTGCCCAATAGTGCATTAACTTGTATCCACAAAAGAGTTGATATACATTTTTGTGGACCGCATGCATTATTGTTCCTTAATAAAATCAATAAAAATCTACAAATACCTTTGCGCATGCAATTGTTTCTTTGAGGTGTGTGCTTGTATTTGGCGGTATAAAAGTTTCCAATATTTGGAAATTAATGTTCCTTTGAGGTATTTGTAAACACTTATAAAGTTTTATTGATTTTATTAAGGAACAATAATGCACGCACACCACAATAATTTATATCAACTCTTTTGTGGATGCAAGTTAGTGCGCTATTGGGCACCCCGTCAGTTTTAAACCGCTAAGAGTTTTATTTTGCTAGTATCAGTACGTTTTTTGAAAGCAAACCATTATTATTAAGCAAACAATTTTTGCATCAATGTTGAAATAAAATAAATTTTAATAAAACAAAGCAGTTGCTATTCGTTCACGAAACCGATTGCATTTTTTGCATTCTTTATTTTGGGCCAGTTAAAATTAAAAATATAATTGTGTATTTAAATAAACTTCGTGTATCCAAATTTAACCCTACAAACATTTGAGGGGTTTGAGAAATTGGACAATTCGAACTGCTGATGTTAGGTTTAGGGGGGACCATCTGCTAGGATTTTACCATTATTTTTCATAATTTTAGAATACGTTCATGAAAACTATAGAGCAAAAGCCTGGCGATTACTTTCTATGCTGTTTTGGACTCGTCAAGGAATGCTGCGATTGACATTTTTATTCGAACTTTTTTCATTCATTACAAAATTGTTGAAAAACTCACTTTTCTCGGTTCGCGACATTATTCGGATGCCATTTTCTCCGGAACTAGAGTTTTCCCAGAATTCACATGATAAGCCATCGACGCGTTTGGTTGTCAGCTACAAACGACTAGTTTTTTAATAAAATTGCTTGGTTCAATTTTGAGTAATAGCCTTCAAATCGGAAATTTGGCAGTGTCACTTTTTAGTTTTTTAAATATTTTTCTTGAACTAGATGTCTGATTAAGATCGTCTGGCCACCATTTGAAAACTTAGTTCAATACTGATCGACTGATTCATATACGAACGCCTTTGATTGGATTTTAGTGGAGATATTATTTTTTTAAAAAAGTGCATCTGGCTCTATTTAAAAGTCTATATCTCGATCAAATTCAAAGGAATCTTCAAAATGTTAACGGATTCTGGAAGCCCCACTTATCCCCGAAAAATAGAGGTATAAATGACAGAAATCGGTTCAACTTTTGTACAAACAAACTATTTGAGGTATGTAGGTAATATTTCATGAATTTCATGGAATTAACCGACAATTTTGGAGGGCTATAACTTTTCAACGGATCGTTCGATTTTAATATGTAAGGTACCGTTGGAAAGGTCTTAATAAGTAGCCTCGGAAAACATTATAGCTGAATAGTTTTCGACACCCACCTTTGGGTTATATTGGAAAAACTAAAAATTTGGTCAAATTTTCAAGTGGCCATATCTCGGGTTGTCGTGGGGGGATTAGCAGTTTTAATATATTTTCCTAGTCTATGGCCCAACACCTTTCTAACGATACCCAACAGTCATGAATTGAAAGCTTGGTTCTCGATTTCGATTTATTCCTGTATATATAGTGGTGAATTTCAACAACAATCATCAGATCTTCAGATTTTTTGTTTTGCGCACCCCGCGGAGAATTACCGTTCTCCGTGATTTCTTTATTACAAGGTTTTATTCAACTTCGTTTTCGGTTTCTCTGTTTCTCTGTTTCACTGTTCGGAACAAATATTGCAGTTTTTAACCAATTTCTACCACATAAATTTTCATGAATTTTTTTTCCATAGCACAGATTTCAGGAAGAGATGTTTTAAAAAAAAAAAATAATATGTTTATTGTCAAAATCATTGCAATTAGAGCATAATTGTTAATCAAGTATTACTGAAATCGCATACGCATTTCAGTCAATTTCAAGGCAAAATTAACATTTGCCAAGAAGAAGACTGCTTACTGCCTGCGCACATTTTTATGTCGCTGAGCAGCGCTGGTTCATTGCCAAAAACAAGTTTCCTGCTTCGAAACACGCACATATTAGTCCAGTGAATAGAGACTAAAATAGAGGGGTTACCTTACAAACGGTCCGGTAGTTCTAAATTTTTGATATGTTATCTAGGATTGTTAGTGAGTGTTTAAAATGCAAAATGTACAATTCTCCCCCCTCCGCGCCCGCCGCCATATTGAAAAAAACCGAAAAAAATCGGTAATTTCTTTAGATTTTCGCTTATATCTTCGTTTATGTGCATTTTAGCTAGAAAAGAGTTTTACACAATGTTGTAGAGAATTAAATTTCCTATAATTTACGTTTTAAATTTTTTTTCTAGGATACTTAGTTACAGAGATATGCGCTTTTAAAAAAACTTAAAAAAATCGCATTTTCCGGAAATTTGTGAAACTTCTAACTTTAGAACGCTGTAATTCAGTTATGGCCAATTCTAGGAAAACAAGTATCAGAATAAAAGTTGTAGGGAATTTAATTACCTACAAAACGCATGTATATTTTTTAAACCAACTGAACGGAGTGGGGGGTAAAAGTAAAAGTTAAAACAACGGAATATTGCTTTTTTTGCTATTGACTCCACATTGTAGTAAAAAAAATTACTAATTCACTAGTTTACAAAATAAAATTTTTTTTATGTAGGTACATTCAATGCCATTATAATTTTCCTGTGAATTTTGGCCCGCTAAATTCGAAAATCACATTGAAATAGGTTTGGAGATATGAGCTTTTGGACCTTTTTCTCGATTTTTTCGGAAATAGCTTCACATTTTAGCCCATACCTCGAGTCAGAAGAGTCTGATTGCATCGCACAAGATATCATATTAAAAGTAATCAAATTTCCAACAATCGCTTTTAACATTCTTTTCAAATCGGTTCAGTAGTTCACATGGTATGGACCAAAATATATAAGAAATGTCAAAATTTTTCATCAAAATGAAAATCGAAAACTCACTCTACCGCCATCCAAGAATAGAAAACGTCAAAGTATTTCCAATTTCTTATTGCTACCGTATAGAACTCACCCTTGCGAAGAAAACGTTAGTACGCAATAATGAGCGGAGAGAGTCTCATCTTTGAGAATAATAACAATTCCTTTCGGCAGGCCTAAGGGTTTTTTTTCGATTTTGGAGGGCTGCTCTGGCTATACCAGTCATCGGATCGAAAAGTGGCGGCACAAAAAATTTTCATTTTTTTATTAGCTTTCAGTCACCAAAAGCTTTTAATTAGATTCAAAAATCGACAAACGCCATTTTCATTTTTCCAGGGCATTGGGCGGTAAAAATGCCAAATGCTCTAACTTTTGAACGGGTCAACCGATATCGATGGTCGAGGTACCGTTGGAAAGGTCTCGTCAAGTGCAGTATGAATCGACCAGGTGGTTGGGTCACTTTTTGACTCCATTTCGGGGTAAAAAACTGAATTTATGTACATTCTTTCATACCCCAGTATTGAGGGTACCCGTGGACCGTTTCGCAAATTTGTATGCTTTTTTTGGATCTACGTTCCAAGACCGTTCGAACGGTATCCAGGTCATTTGGGTCCGTGGCATAGGTAAAAAGTGCAAAATTTCGTCTATAGAGGGTGGCTGATTCGAAGTGTTACAAATTCAAAACGCTTTATTATTTTATTTATAAATATTTTTTATTGAACCCAAAGAACAAAATGTTGAAAAATAAACCAAAATTCAAAATTTATTTTACATTTTCGATTTGGCCACCTTTGGCGCAGACTATGGCCGTAAGACGGTCAACGAAATCACCGCACGCTGGACGAATGTGGCCAATTGCCAAATATCGTCTTCTATGATGAGGCCCCATTTGCAATGGAACAACATTTCAACAAGCAAAATGATCGAGTGTACTTGCCAGGGAGGTCATACACTCATACGATAATTTCGACCAAAGGATGGGCACCAGGCAGCAAGCGGCACCATGTGTGATGGCTTGGGGCGCTGTAACTGACAATGGTCGATCTGCAATCGTATTTTTGGACCGTGGTGAACCTTTATTTGGAAACGGTCTTAGAACTTGTGTTGAAGCCTTGGGCATGCAACCATTTCGACCGCATACCGTGAACATTCCAAAAGGATTCTGCATCAGTTCACAAAGCCCGAAAAAATCAGGAATGGCTTGAGAACAACGTTCCGCACTTCATTTCGCACACACAATGGGCCTTCGAATTCTCCAGATGCGAACCCGTTAGATTATTCTATTTGGGGTATTTTAAAGGTCAAGGTTGGCACTAAAAACTTCCAAAGTACGGATGCGCTCAAGACAGTGCTTCGCCGCGAATGGCAGCGTATTCCTCAGGCCCACATTCGTGCAGCGTGAATATGAAGTTGGAGGATTTCTTAGGAAAAACAAGAAGAAATCTGGATGGAAAACAACGAAGTGGTTTATTTAACAAATTACACTGTTACAACTAACTTTCACAAATTGCAAATTACACTGTTACGATTCCCAAAAAATAAAATTGAACAATTCCGAATAGCCCGATCTTAGCAACCCCGAGTTCTCAACTGACTCCGTTTTTAATTCTTGATCTTATCTACCAGGTTGAATCTGTCGCGGTCGTTCTCACGATAAAGATGACAACTGAGCTTTCTTGAATTTTGTCAATTAAGCATTTCTGCAGTGTATTTACTGAATCAAATGGCCGTAAGTTGAACTGTCTGGACATTTCGACAAACTCAGGTCTGATAGTGATAACTTGAGACCCGGTCACTTTGTTGTCTTTATCGTGGGAAGAGGTTACATGGGAATGTAACCCTTTTCCTCCTTAGACGGGAGATTCTCCTGAATCTTATTGACTACTCTTATTTGCAAATTCTTTTGTTTGCAATGTAGTAGAACAAATATTATTACAATTATTACAATATTTACTAAAGTAAAACCGTAGTTAATGGATTTATGAAACTTTAATTCTTTAATTTCTTTTACATTTGCCTCCTGATTATACACAATTTCGTCGAAGGTCAAATCACTTTTGTTTTTTGTAGCATGTCCCTTATTGGGAATCACGAATCTTTGAATAAATTTATATATCTTATTGCTATATAATCTGTGATCTATTTGGACAGTATAATTGTTAAAATTAATGAAGTAATTGCCATTTAAGAGCAATTTTCTCTCGTCACAGCTACTATTTAATTCCTTGTTTTTTATGTTATTTAGGACAATAATACCTTCTTTTAGTTCGATATATTCTTCATCAGTTTTCCGTACGAGTTTACAATTCTTTTGAATTATACAATATTTGCTGAACTTTAGTTCGCTTACGCTAATTCCTTCTTGAAATGTGTAAGTATTATTACACTGTGCAACAAAATTTAAAAATTTTTACGCAAATTGAGCAAACTAAACGATTCTAAGATAAAATTGGGCCGCTGAGCTCGAATTTATCATCCGTTTTGCTGTAGGTCGTCAAAATTTTGAGATATTTACAGTTCAAGGTCAACTGGACTGCCTTTGAAATCGTTACCTGTAATTCATTATTTTGAACTCCAATCAAATTTATGTCTTAGGCAAAGTTGTTCGTTATTTAATTCTACATATTTTTTATCACCACACCGCCCACCCGCCCCCTACCCTTACCCATTTTTTTTGCAAATTTCTGAAAAAGACATGCCGTACAGAGTGAACCGTTAGGAAAAATAACAATGTTTTTTCGGAAGAAATATTCCTCATCTATTTTTAGGTGGGGTCTGCGAACATCAAAATTCTCTCAGACCTAACCCTAATGGCAAAACACCCCTCCAAAGTGAAGCATTCTGATTTTTTTTCACCTCTTTATGCCGTGAGGGTTAAGCGAATGCAGTTAAACTTCATGTATGTTAGGAAAAAATGTTCTTTTTTGAAAATACGATAGGGTCCACGAACAAAAAAGTAAAACCAGACCTATCACTATAAAAAACATATTAATAAAAGTGCAAAAATCTTTAATTTTTTCATTCCTTATAGAAAGCAATAATTGCAAAGTAAATAAACTGAACTTTTTCACTTAAAAAATAACTTAATTCAATAACTTAACTCATTGACTTAAATTAGAAATTTAACTTGTGAATATAAACACTAACCTATTGCCTTAACTTAATGACTTAACTTTAAAATTTTACATTTCATTATTCTTGTACACTAAAAAAAAATTTGCTTGCTACAATTCTTCTTCGATAAGGTTTCAGCACAAATCCGCAGGTTATGATATCAAGCTTCGCTCGACATACCAAAGGAGCAGCGACTTGATGGAAACGCTCTCTATGTTCTTCCGATTCGGTTCGCAAATGTTGTAGGAAGAAATTCAAATGAAGGAAATGTATTTTTGAGAACATATGAACTCCAATTTCCTCAAATGCGTTCAAAAACTCATTTACCAGCATATGCGCGTTTCACTTTGTTTAAGGAAAACTGATGTGCATGTATACAATAAAATTTAATGGAAAATTTTGAAATATTTATAGGTATATAAATTACTTATAAGCAAAGTAGGGATGGCGGTTCTTGCAAAAAAGCCGGTTTCAGTAATTTTGGGTTTTCACTCACTAAGTTCAACCTGCAAATTCACTAATATAGACAAAAGACAAAGTAGGTGTATTTTTTTGTTCGTAGACCCTATCGTATTTTCAAAAAAAGAACAGTTTTTCCTAACATATGACATAGACCCTATCGTATTTTCAAAAAAAGAACAGTTTTTCCTAACATACATGAAGTTTAACTACATTCGCTTAACCCTCACGGCATAAAGAGGTGAAAAAAAATCAGAATGTTTCACTTTGGAGGGGTGTTTTGCCATTAGGGTTAGGTCTGAGAGAATTTTGATGTTCGCAGACCCCACCTAAAAATAGATGAGGAATATTTCTTCCGAAAAAACATTGTTATTTTTCCTAACGGTTCACTCTGTACGGCATGTCTTTTTCAGAAATTTGCAAAAAAAATGGGTAAGGGTAGGGGGCGGGTGGGCGGTGTGGTGATAAAAAATATGTAGAATTAAATAACGAACAACTTTGCCTAAGACATAAATTTGATTGGAGTTCAAAATAATGAATTACAGGTAACGATTTCAAAGGCAGTCCAGTTGACCTTGAACTGTAAATATCTCAAAATTTTGACGACCTACAGCAAAACGGATGATAAATTCGAGCTCAGCGGCCCAATTTTATCTTAGAATCGTTTAGTTTGCTCAATTTGAGTTTTGGCTGTTGCACAGTGTTATTAATCCTGACCATGTATTCCATATCTTCCTGGACCTGGTTCTTTTTCGAATTAGTTATTGGTATTAAGAGCCTCTTAAACGTTTTTAATGTTCCTGTTGGTATTTTAATTGCGAGTATTATAGAATTATTATAAAATTTTGCTATTCCTAACCGTATGTTACTCAGTTTTTTTGGTCTATATCGTATGTACTTATTTCTTCGTCTGTCAATATGTTGGGATGCAGTATTCCTAGCCTAGCTGACGCAGACGACGCTATATATTGTCCTGTATATGTTCTATGTGATCTTTAATTACGTTAATTTTGAGTTGTTCTATGTATATTTGTTCGTCAAATATTTTTTCTTCAATGTCGCGTATTTTGTTTAGAATTTTGTCTCGGTCGGCGTCGATAGTCAGTTTAAGTAACGTGAATGTTCTGTTAAAATGGTCGTTAATTTTGATTTGTTGGTTCGAGGCGTTTATTATGTTATGGTTGTTTTCGTCTGTCGTCCGGAAGTGATTTTCGATTTCTTGTCTGTCGTCGTTATCTAGGGTATCGAAAGCCATTTAAGAACGGTATACCGGCTGGGTTTAATAATCCTCTCTTGCTTTTGTGTGGAATTATCGTTCTCACTTTATTCCTCAAAGAACTGATTTGTTTGGTTAGCAAGTCACGATGAACTAAGTTTCCTACGGTTTCAAAGTTATTTTCTAAGCTATCTATTATATCTAGTATTTCTCGGCAGTGTATTATATGTAGAACTGTATCAAATCTACTTACTATGTCTACCTCGTCAATTTTTATTTCGGCGAATCCTAGTTCCGATTCCATGGTATAACTGTTTTGAAATCGACCTGTCCCTCTTGAACTTTTTTTGAACTAGTTTATTCACAATAGCATAGCTATTACGAGGCGATTGCGATTTATAGCATGTTCACACTGCGTTTTAAATCTCCAAGATTAATATAATCTCACTTGCTTAATCTTGCCTGTTCACACTGCGATTTGAAGATCAACTTTGACAGTTGGGGTTGTTGTTTATATATTGTGCGAGAAAATTAAATAAAATGGAGAGTCATTTGTTAAGAATTATTGTTCAAAAAGACATTAATATATTGTAATTTAGTGGCGCCAGCAGAATTTTTCAGAATTGGAGTGCCAAATGCATTCATATGAACTTTATGAATTATATTTCTGCCTGAAACTGTCAATTTACTGTGAAAAGCTGTCAAAATGTTCCTTGAGGCAATCTATGATCAAAGTTTGTAAGTTAGTTTATTCACAATAACATGAAGATTACTAGGCGATTACGATTGAATCTTCTCAGAATCGAGATCAGCATTTGACAGATTTTATATGGTAAATCCCGTAGAAAACGAAATGATCAAGACGTTAAACCTCGTAACCGCTTTAATCTCGTGATTATCTCGCAGTGTGAACATGCTATTGGATGGTTGTGTCTAAATGCATAAAAATTTGGATGCACTTCTTTACAATTATCAGCCTTCTTTCGATTTCTGTTTGTTTTGGTTGGCACCGAATCCAAAACTAAGTGATCATAAATTGTGAATAGGTATATAATGATAATCTCGTAAATTGTCCTTTAATGCTCTTTGTTTTGAAGTAATTAAAATATTATTTTTTACTTTTTAGTTTAAGTTTGTACATGTAGGATTTGCTTTTTAGTTCCTGGGTGTTTTTTGAAGGCGGTTTTTTTTTATTTAAAAATTATTTTTTAAACTAAAGTTTTATGTTGTTTTTGAATTTTCAAGTAAAAAAATTCGCAAAAAGTTTTAAATTCCACAAAGCCACAATTGAAAGTTGTGGTTTCGTTTCAGTTTTTGTCATAACTTTCTGAAAAAAAGGGGTACAACTTTTTTTTTGTAAATTAAAGATAAATGTTTCGGACAAGTTTTTGAAATCAAAATAAATTTTTCGTTAAAAAAGCCTAAAAAGTTTGAGGTCATTTTTGAAAAATGAAATTTTTTAAAGTTTAAGCTACTCTATTGGCTCAGTAACTCATTAGATTTTTTAGTGTATAACCTTTTTAGATAGGTACATTTATTAACCTTTCCAACAAGGTATAAAACATTAAGCTATCTCAAGTAGTTTCAGAGATATTGGCATTTTAGTGCAACAACCTCGCCCACGCCCAAAAAACTAGAAAATCGCCACTAAATCGGAGGGGGTTGGACTCATTTGGAGTTTTTCGTAGAACAATTTTTTGTTCACCATGAAGTCTCCTATCACCCTGTTTCGAGTTTACTATCTTCGTTGTTACACCATGTATATTAATATTTGTTCGGTTTACAATAAGTGCAACAAGGCACTTTATCGTTAATAACTCCTTAAAAAGTGTAATTTATATCAAAAAGTTCACCTTTTAACTCAGCAACTTCCACTGATGTTTCTTTTGCCTCTTTTAAAGGCTCATATTTTCCCCAAAAACAGCATTTTGTCGGTAGAAAGGTGCAAGTCGTGGTTTTCTACTTTTTTGGGACATTTTCTTCAGTTGTTCCCATATCTCGAAAAGAAATGTTAATATCTGCAAGAAAAAATAATTAATCAATTGAAATCACAAAACTTAGTCAAAACTTTACCGCGATCACTAAATTAATAGCTCCGAAAAATATTTGCCAGCGTCCCAGTTACTGCGGCCACTCGGAAGAAATTAGCAATTTAAACGAATCTTTTAATCAACTATTAAAAATTAACAATTAATCAACTGAAATCACAAAACTTAGTCAAAACTTCACCGCAATCAGAAAAATTAACGGTACACAAAAATAGCAAAACAAAGTTGATAACCTGCTTCGGCATGCACGAGTATGACTGGACATGCACTGAAAATCTGATGCAATGTAAACTACCAGCTGTTCGCAGTTTCACCGAAAATAAAACACAAACCGGTTACCAACTATATTACTTCGATATGGCTATGTAGGACTCCATAGGAAATGATCCTGTCAACGCACACATGCGTATTTGAGCCAAAAACCTGGAAAAAAATCATAACTACCTACTTACTGAATTATTTAAGTGCGCTAAAAGTTATAACTGGGAGGTTATGGGGGTCGCTGATTCCTAATCCGGAATCAGATTTTCAAAATTCAAGATGGCGGATCCAATATGGCGGACTTATTTTCAAATTTCGTCTGTTTCGGCTGTAACTCAGTCTTCGGGGGTTTTTGGGGTGGCTGAATACGAATCCGTATTCAGATGTTCAGGATGGCGGATCTAATATGGCGGATTTTTTTTGCAAATTTCGCCCTACTGACAGTGGGGTCTCGATTAACCGAGGTAATGTGGACCGAGACAACCTCGCATAAGCAAAACTGAGGTTAAAACGGATACCAAGTGAAAAAAGTGGAAAATTAGTATGAAAATACCGTCATAAATATACATTTTAGCAAACAAAATATTAAAACAGAACATACCTCTGACATACATACAAACGAAGAGGAATACCTATCCCTTAGCACTCATGAAGTAGTCCTTCAAAGTTTTTTGTTTAATTGCACTGCCTCGTTTTTGCGCCGCCAAACTGCGCAGTCACCTTAATATAAAAATGTCAACTGGCGATACGTCGTCTTGCTGTTCCGCATAGAGCAAAGCTGTCTGTAGATGTCTCGTCGTCTGCCTTGTCCTCATCGCAATGAATTTCTAAGACTAAGTTTGCAATTGCCTCGTTCGTCATCATTCATCCACATGTTAACGTCTTTCTCTGTAATTCCTTCGTCTCTTGGGAGCTTATTTAAAAGGTGGCTTAGTGGAAGATAATCATCATCGTCATCCCTCTCTTCAGAGTTGATTGTTTAACCTCATTCCACGCATCTCCCAAGTCCCAACCAATAAATAACGTTCTTAAGATTGATCTTTTTCAGGCTGTCGGTAACAGTTAATTCGTTATCGAGGTCTCGGAGCAATTGTTTCAACAGCTTGCGTCGGTAATGGCGCTTGGCGTACCAATCGACCTAGGATCCTGAAATTTGCAACATAGGCAATTCTTAATGCGTTAATTACGAATAAAATCATAAATCACGAGATATTCGTATGCAATTCGGTAGAAAATTTTCGTCAAAAAGGACAATTGGTCCAATTTTGGCCTACTGTACTTTGGTAGCGGGTGATGCAAAATACTCGTGTTCAGTGTCATTACACGTAGAATTTGATGCTCTACAACTTTCATTTGAAGCAATTTTTCTAAAGATTGGTATTTCAGAAGATATAAGCGAAAATCTGGAAAAAGTCAGAAAATTTGGAGGTGTTTTGCCCCCACTCCCCCCTGGTTGAGATTTTGATCGGGAAACAGGCAGATTCGTATTCAGCGGGGTCGAAATACCCTAAAAACGCTGTTTCCCTAATTGTTTCCTGAAATGCTTCTTGCATTGCACTTTTCTGAAAACGTGCCTGGTCTATTAAGATGGCGGTGTCCTTCTTTTTTTGTAGTTATTCGGATTTTTCCTCTAGCGGCAAATCGTCAACATTTTTGTACACACGCAATAATGTGTAATCCACTTCTTAACAAATGTTTTCAACTTTATATTTAGCTATACGTGCAAGCAACATTTTTGGTCCTTTCGGATGTAAATCGATGTTATTCACTAAAATTAATGTTAATCACGAAACAGCTGTACGTAAACTACAGTATTTTTTTAGAGCGCAAAAGAGAATCAATGAAAAACAGAACTAGACCACGACCATATTTTTTCTTATATCATTAAGTCTTAGTTAAGCCGTACTCGCTCTTGTTGCACCTACTGTAGGTACTTCAATGTGAAGTTCTTAAGTATCCCTGTAAAATTTTGTAGCCGCGCCATAGAGAGCGAGGAAGAAGAAGAAGAGACCACAGCCCTTGCAATTCCTAGCGAGGAACTGAATGCTGTTATAAGAGAGCTCTCAGAAAGGTACGCTTGATATTCTAAAAGGAATTGTGTGTTTTAATATTTTCACTTCAGGCTGGAAAACTTAAAAACCTGCTATGAGTTAATATCCAAACATGGAACAGCTCTACAGCGAGCTTTGGCAGAAATGGAAACCGGTGATGACTTTGCAAATAAAGGGAAAATCGTTAATGAACGTGCTACTCTGTTTAGGATTACTTCAAATGCCATGATCAACGTAAGTAAATTTTGAATTTATTTCACGATTTTAGTTTTCTGTAGCACGTGCACATTACTGGCAACGATATCGAAGGTTAACTAATTTTTTTTTAACCCTAGATAAACATAAAATTTATTTTGGTGTTACTCTGAAATATATTTACATTACGTTTATTTGAGTTCAAACAATTTAGTGTAACTTAAGTTCATTTTAAAATTTAAAAATATAAAAGTAGTCGAAATAGCGCTCGCACATTTAACAAATTCTTAAAGTGCGCTCCCTAGAAAAACTGCAAAACTTAAAGAAATGGTAGTCTACTAGACGGTTGCTTAATAATCTGGAGTCAAATATCTTTTTTTGTTTAATTATTTATTCAAAATTAATGCAAGCTGACAACACATTGTCATAGACAAAAAAAATTAAAAATTAAGTTTATTTTATTATGTACCTACAATCTACATAATACCTATACCTACAATACAGGGTATTTTTTTTAAGTTGAGACAACTATAATACGCATAAAAAATACGCATAGTACGAAAAAAATCTATAATATGAAAAGTGAATCTTTCCAAGGGGGACATAATATGTCTGTGCCGTCATTAGGCACCACCAATCCCTCTTTGTGGGACGTGGGTGGACTGGGGGTTACCTTAAAATTTCAAATTAGAACCCCAACTTTTCTTTGCAGATTTTGATAATACGTTAGAAAAGAACTAACTTTTACTTGAAATTTTTTTGGATTAGTGAAAGATGGCGCTGTAATCACCGAAATTAAATAAATATGTCAATTTTTGCATAGAAAATCGATTTTTCCGATTCAAGAATATATTTACAATTGAAATCGTCGGTTTTACCCGACTGCCGAGGAAGGGTTATGTTTTTCGAGTATATGTATGTATGTAATTTCTACCAGACGCTCTGCAGCCTAAACGGCTCGACGGATTTTAACAAATGAGGTGTTATTATATTCGTATACATTGTAGGAGTGACATAGGGTATATTATTTCAAAATAGCATCTTCGAAAAAAAAACTATTGAATTTATTTGAATTTTTGGGTAAAATTTAGTTGTGGCGGATTTCAATGTAATTTTGTGGAGACATGTATTTTAGTTAAAAATAAATTATTTAAAAAAACAGAAAACCCGACTGCATTAAGAAGTATCAACTGAAAAGCGAAAAACAAGTTATATTTAATCTATAGAAATTTGTAAAAGCAATGTATAACACAATATGAAATGTTTATTTGTTCGATACCCTTAAGCAAATAATAAAATATAGACTGCGTATTATATAAATATCACTAAAATGTTGGAAAGGATATTGCAGGCGGGGACAAGCTAATAGTCCAAATCTTTAAGTGAAAATATTTAAATTTTTTATAATCTTATATAAATATAACTTAAATTTTGAAAAGGATATTGCCGTCGGGGACAACTAAAATTTTAAATATTTTCACTTAAAGACTTGGACTATTAGCTTGTCCCCGCCTGCAATATCCTTTCCAACATTTAAGTTATATTTAGGTATATAAGACATAGTCTATATTTTATTAATTGCTTAAGGGTATCGAACACATAAACATTTCATATTGTGTTATACATTGCTTTTACAAATTTCTACAGATTAAATATAACTTGTTTTTCGCTTTTCAGTTGATACTTCTTAATGCAGTCGGGTTTTTTGTTTTTTTAAATAATTTATTTTTTATCCTATACTATTAAACGAGCAATATTTATATATATATATATATATATATATATATCGGTAATCGCGTTCTAGAAAACGGCTCTAAGGATTTTGATGAAAATTTCAGATTAGGGGTTTTTGGGGGCAAAAAATCGATCTAGCTAGGTGTCATCTCTGGGAAAACTCGTTTTCCACGAGTTTTCACGATCCAAACAACAATATTGTCTTGCCTATGAAGTAGATTGAAAAATTCGCCAGTCGTGGTATCTGTTTCAATAGCTCAGTGGTAGAGCGTAGGTCTCATGTGCCGAAGCCTATGGGTTCGATTCCTGGAGTGGCTGGCTTTTTTTTTTCTTTTTTTTTCGAATAATAAGAACAATTTGTGTCTGCGAAATGGATCTCGAAAATTTCTCTAAAGATTTGTTGAAAAACAATAATTGTATTCAGTAGAAATTACATACTATCGGTAATCGCGTTCCAGAAAACGGCTCTAAGGAGTTTGATGAAAGTTTCAGAATAGGGATTTTTCGGGGTATAAAATCAATCTAGGTAGGTTTCATCTTTGGGAAAACTTGTCTTCAGCGGGTTTTAACGATCCAAACAACAATATTGTCTTTCCCAAGAATCAGATTGAAGAATTCGCAGTGCATCGTGTTTGTTTCAATAGCTCAATGATAGTGCGTAGGTCATGGGTTCAGATTTTCAGATGGGTCAGACTTTTTTCATTTTTAAAGTGTCCATAAAAGGGTTCTTTTTTTTTAAACAATACAGTAAACAATTATTTTAATACGAGATATTATAAACGAGCAATGTCTGAAAGGAAAATGGAACTCAAAATCCGCGTAAGAACGTGTTGTACTACAGATAATGTATTTTTGGATTATTTGAAACTTTTCTATAATTGTGAAAATGGACTAAAAAGATGAAAATAATTTTGTTTTTTTACAGAGGATTTTCCAAAAGTAAAATAAAATTTTTTCTTCTCTTTAGTCTATTTACATAATTAGTGTAGAAAAATTTCAGAAAACTAGTTTTTTTTTTTTTTTTACTGTTTAGTCTTAAGGCCCGTCCAGATAGTTCCGCCTCCTTTCGTTCGTTCGCCTCCGTTCGTTTTTTCAGTTTTTTGGTTCCATATACTGCCCATGGAAGTGCCCACATAGAGGCGGACGGAGACGAACGAAACCGGACGGAGGGGAAAACTTTGAGAAATTTCGAATTTTAGGCGAAAGGGCGGACGGGCATAACCTCACTTTCTGCCTATCACAATAAATTTGAATTGAAATACGGTGAATCGTACGGAGACAGTAAATTTAATGTAATAGAGTGAATTTAGTGCAATCCCCGAATAGCTCACTCAATATTTCCATTGCTATTAAATTGTAAACAATGAATGACAAGTGTCAAAGGTCCAAAAGACGAAAGAAACGAAACGGTGCTATGTGGACATTACAAAAAACCGGACGAAAACGAAAGAAGAAGAAAAAACGAACGGAGGCGGACGAACGAAAGGAGGCGGAACTATCTGGACGGGCCTTTAATCGATCAATTGCGCGAAGCATTTCCCATAAACAAATAATTCCCATCTGGTACTTGGGCAGTAGGACTATTAGTCCGGTTAAAATGTTCTGGATTTATTGGAGTCTAAAATATGAATGGATGCGGATTGCCGTTTGATGACGGTCGTATTAATTATGAAATGATACGAAGCGGTACCGTACATAGCGGCCGCATTATTACGATGAGTGACGTCACCAAAAATTGTTTCATGGAATGCTGCGGTAGTGGTTTCTAAGATATCGTTAACAGAGACCAACACGTAATATGAACGCTCAGACGCTACCGTCACATTTATGGCGCTAGCTCTTTACGGTGGAGAACTGTATGTCAACGTTTTTTCTCGTCGACAGTGTCCGTAGCGGTGCACCCATATTTAATTTTTGTGTATGCTTAGAAAAAAAAGGCTTATTGTTATTTTCTGCATAAAATGGGCGAAATATTCAAAAAAACAAGTGCTATATTAATTTATATAATTTTAATTGAATATATATTTAATATTCTTTATAATATTTGCCAGTTTTACCGGTTGAAATATTCAAACTGCCTCCGAATTCTAACTTTACAACTACTGCCACCGTCATTGTTGCCATATTTGTGTACACCGTTCTGTTTACGTCACTCACCGTAATAATTCGGCCGCTACATGACGGTACCGTTTCGTAAGAAACCAGAGCTTAGCAGAAGATTCGAACGCTAGGCCAAGGTGTTACGTCAACGTAATCTCCGAGCATAGCTCGGTCTCCAGGTACTTCTTATATAAAACGTCGATATTTTTCTTAAAAAGAACAATGGGCAAAATGGTCCTGATGACCAATACGAACGAGACATGTCATTCGATAGCTAATGACGATAATGTAGTTAATGTGGCGGCTCATTTCAATTCGATGGGGGAAAAAAAGTTATAGCGGTTCTAAGTTGAGATTCGCTTGTGATTTGCTATATACAGTGCATATATGTGTAGGCACGATATTGATAACTGTGAAAATTCACTTTGTTGGGGCGATTTCCGAAGGATTTTGGAACGCTGATCACGGAAAAAATAAAAAAAAAATTCTAAACCATACCGTTTGCGAGATATCCTTCGGAAAAGATCAATTTTGTGAAATAAGTGAAGCAAAGGCACAAGTAAGTAAGTTGTTCACTATCAACGTGCGCGGCAGCGTACGCGCCAAGTTGCCTCGTGCGCTGCCCAGTAGATATTCTCGAACCAGAGAAAACCGCAAAATTGGCATTTTCGAGCTGTGTGTGTAGCGCTCCTGTTGGACCTAGGTCAACCAAATTTGTTTCTTGACTTTGCCTGGGGCCCATCTACCAAATTTTGCAACAGCAACTTTCTGGTTTTGTTAGGGGCCAAAATAGAGCACCCTAAAAATAGCGAAAATGTGAATTGACCATTCATAATATATATACAGGGTGTCCCGTAAATCAACGTCAAGCCGGAAACGGGTTATAGGCCAAGGGGTGACAGTTATCAGAAAAATAAAAAAAAAAATTAGGTCATGTATTTTTCAAATTATAAGGATTCAACGGAAAATCGAGAAAATGGCTACCCTGTGATGATCTTTTAAGTACTGTGACTAAATCTCTCCACTTATCTTCACTTTTTTTTTTGGATGTAACCCTGACATCCCCTTCTGTAAAGTGCAGTCTAAAATTAAAACACAAGTGCGAAGTGCCTCAATTTTAAAGAAAATATCACTTTTATTCCCAACCACGTTATCAAAATTATTTGATGGCCCAACGTCAACTGACGGTCCTGAAAAAAAACAGTACTACGGTATTTCGGCAAGTTCCGTAAAAAGTTGGCGCATTTAGTCCTGATTCCAAAATGGTATACACTTGATATAATATTTCTTAAATAAAGCTAAGGATTTTTTTTTTCGTAAAAGAAACCCATTTTAAATTAATTATTTTGATCACATTTTGTTAAAATGGTTCTGCTGCTCGTTCGGGAAAATTTGGAAAATGTGTCTTCGTACCTAAACTATAGCATAAAATGTTCTCATGAAAGGGTTTGCAGGTCTAGTCTTTTTGCGCTATCGCTACTGCTTTCACATCGAGACACATTGAGATATCCTTTCGGATTTCGGACTTGAGATTATGTAGTATTGTACTGTCTATGAATTAATAATGACTTGTTTGGTCGATGGGTGGGTGTGTGTGTGTTGGTGGGGGGGCTAAAATCGAATTTTGAGTTCATTTTGTGTAATAAGATATAGGTTGTGGGTTTTACACTGATTTTTTGTGGTCCTGGGGAGTTTTTTAGGGAGGGGGAGGAGGTTGAATTTCCATTTGAGGCTAAAATCTAAATTCTAGTCCATTTTAATTTTTTTCGGTCATGGGCCTGTGGGGGGATAGAATTTTAATTTTGGGGGGCTAAAATCGAAATTAGAACTCATTTATAGAGTAGGCCTTAGAAAGTACGTTTTTATTTTAAACTGTCTGTCTGCAGTGCAGTGGTGAAGGTAAAGATTTGTTATTGGGTGTTCAGAAGTCCAGTTAGTCCTCATCAGACCTCCTTAACCACCAGAAACTTGAAATTGAACACCGAAATTGAACAGTTGAACTGACTACTACTAATACTGAACGCTATAAAACAGTAACGACTGTAATTTCAAAGTTTGAAAAAGTTTTTTTGCTCTTTTTTACCTGACCCTCTTCTCTATATTCTATGTTTTTCGGTGACAATTTCATTTCAAATCTAATTCTATTGACTATTTACCTGAAACACAATTTATTATACGAGATTCATGGACAATTCAAGTTTGGACGTCGAAGACAAAATTTATTTATACAATTATTTGTTTATTTATTTATTTATTTCATTTATTTATTCATCGGACGATGGAGCCCATTATCAAAATGAGAAAATAGATGTGTTCGAGCTTAGGCTTTTAAATAATTATTCAGAGGTTAACAGTTCATTGTTATTTTCTAACATTAACTATCTCTTCTCAGTTCTCACTGTTTATGCCCTCCTTCTCACTAAATATTTTTGACTATATTAACGCATTTTATTTGAGTTAGGTGTAATGCATTTAATACCTTGGATACATGGGAGTAATTAACCGAGTTAATGACGTCACGTAAACCGTTCAACAAGTCGTGTGTCCAGGCCGTACTTGAAACTGAGTTAGCTTGCATCCAGGAGAAGGCTTAGAAAAGACTCTGTCTATGCAAAACGTACTTGTTTACTGAAAATTGAGTCTTTTATTACAAATAAAATTAAAATATATTTCTAATTACTTTTTCCGTCATATTCAATAATTCTTCCAAGTTTCACTGCTGCCGCTGGCGCTGGCAGCAGTAAATTCTGTTTAACTCTGTTCCAGCATATGGGCTTTTAACCAATGCAATGGGTTAAAAGTTCGGAATAGGAAATTTATATGGACTACGTCATTGTGACGTAATTAACTCGTTTAATAACTCCCGTGTGCCCGGGCTTTAAGTTGCAGATTAGAATTCTTGCAGTCAAGGGGGCGGTGGAGGGCCGCTCCTATGCTACTCCTGTGCCGGCTGTTGCTATTTAATTATCCCACAGGTAGTAGTATTAGCGCGATCCATCCCACTTTTCTTAGTCGACGGCTAAGACATCAAAAATCACTCCAAATCTTAATTTCTTTTTGAGCTTTTTTCTACAAAAATTATTGAGATCCCAAGAAAAACACTCCGTGTAAAAAAGGAGGCCAAGTCCCCTCAATCAATCGATCTTGCAAAAAGTTTCGCCATCTTATGTTTTGAGATAAAAAGAGCCAAGTTCTTTAGCCAAACAAATTACTGAAATAAAAGGAGCCAAGTTCATTGGCCAATGAAAGTACTGATATGAAAGTGGCCAAGTTCTTCATCTCATAAGCAAATTTTAACTTGGCCAGCGTTCCTTCTTCACGTATACTTTCTATATTCTTAGTGAATGGAATGTTTTCTTTAGTTACCGTACTGTTTCACCTCTGCGAAACATATCAACATAATCGAAGGGTCCAATGAATTTAAGCAATTCATCACGCTAAAAAAAACTATATTCTACTTTTTTGTTTAGTGTGAATTCACAACTTCATTGGTTTCTCTTTTAAGTTTATTTTATATTGTATATATATGAAAAAAAAAAAATTATTTTTTAAATGACTGTAAAAAAATAATCTAATCCTTGTTCAATTCTAGACATTAATGAAAAGAGTTTCTATTAATTTCAGGCGTTTATAGTTTTATACTGCAAACCAAAAAAGTTATATCAAAAAACCAACGAGGTGCCCTGCCCAGTGCTCATATATCCGCCTATCCGCCTTTACTACTCTACTAGTTAGTAATCATATAGTTAATGGGCCGAACTCTAAAAGATTTTAGTAAAGAATATTGGTCGACAAAACCAGTTCTGTGTGTTTCAATAATACCTCAGACCCGGTGTCGTAGCCCTTTTTATCAAATCAGGATATATTAATAGTCTACCGGCCACCTGAGAAAATTCCTTCTCTAACCCGAATCTCGTCGATATCTCTTCTGTATACTTACAACAGGTATGGATGTGTTCAGGTCGTTGTGTAGATCACGAAACTGCTTGTGTAATGTTTTTTAGTGGTGGAGGGGATAGCAGTGACGTCATAAACAAGGCCGCTAACGTTTTTGTTTTTTGTTAATTACATCGCATCTATTAGGTCTATTTGCTTGTGTATGGTGTCGGTTGAAAGCTTATTAAATGGTCTTTAATTTATTCTCAGACACCTAAAGCGTATCTATTATATTTAAAAAAATATTTGACAAAATATGATTTTTTTTAAAGCGATTTCAAAAATATTCTTTTTTTACTGAGAAACCGCTCAACTTACGGTAATTTTGTTTAATGTAAAAATTATGCAGAATTCTATTCCCTATTTATAAATGTTAGTTTCATTCAGAGAGCAGAAGAACATATAGAGAGCCAATGCTCTAACAAAAATCGTGTCAGCAACTTGTAGGCGTGCATCACACAGAGCGCGCGTCGACAGAGGGGTTGTTTGCAAAAGCTTCTGGCGTTTTTCTGCGAGCTGAAATCTCACTCTGCCTGCGCACTGCTCTCTAGTTTCAGAGGCACACAAAAAATATTGATTTTCTGATGGCATTGTATTGGTGCTGTTGTGGATTTGTTTCCATGACGATTTCAATAGCACTTTGCGCCTGTGGAGAAAAATGATTTTCTGATTTTCTGGGAAGGGTGAAGTGGAGGACGAGGTAGATATTTCGTTCCTCATTCCTGCTTTTGGGTAAATTTCATTCTTGGATTAATTTTATGAATGCCCAAAAAGAAATTTTGGTTTAATTTAACTTGTATTGCAATTTTTTTTTACATGCAATAGGTATATTATTCTATATAATTATTATGATATTGGAACAATATGTAATTTATAGAACTATTAATATTTATAATTAGTTCTATTCTCCCTCTTTTTACATTTTAGCTGCATTTAGTGCTTCTGTTTAAGCAACTACTTCATTGAATTAATTACTACTTCCGTATGATTTGCTCTTTTTGCTACTTATGTGAAATTGTTGGGGAAGGTGAAGGAGATAAACGGATACCAGACTGGTATAAATTCCATTTATCACTGAATTTTGCGATTTCTGAATGCTGGCAAGGAAATTGCATTTTTATGAACTTATATTATTCGCAAAATTTTGTAATTTTAGTACATTTTGCCACCAGATGTGTTTCGATGTCTTTAATTATTTATTAATAGAAAGAACTCGTACATAGAAAAAAACAGATTCGGTGGTTTCTCAACAATCGCCCCCGTTTAGTACATAATACGACTTGGAAATTTAGAATGTTAGCTCAAGCTTTGATTTTTGAAAAAATCGCTGCTTTCGCAAAGTTTTGCCGCGACCTGATATTTCCAAAAATCTTGTTTTCCGGAAATATTTTACATAGGAAGCTCAAACTGGAATCATTTTCTTCAGTATTTAAGCACTCTTATTTTGATATACAACAATTGATATGCATACATTTTGAACCATCAGATTGGAGCAAAAATCAGATGGAATATCTCTTGAATCATGAATGTAGCTAATCATCATATGGTTCGAATTTAATAGCCTACCCTACTAACAAACTACAAATATTGTATAAAAACATGCCTTCTAAATCTAATATATAGTTAATTTCATGCCTAATAACTACGACATTAGTAGAGACAAGACCACAATTTCGAATCATCAGATTTGAGCAAAGATCAGATATAGAATATCTCTTGAATTTAGCTAATCATCATATGATCCGAATTAAGTAGTCTATTCACCTACCTTACTAACAAACTACAAATCTTATAAAGAAACATGCCTTCTAATATAATTTCATGCCAGTGAGAAAATAAAATACGCACATATAAATAAGAAAAAGTGTATACTAATTACTAGCACAGTCAATAAAAAAAATAAGCAATTGGATTTAAATAGAAAGAGCGGTTAAGCGAAATGAATATACTGGTGGACAAAACGAAGATTTAAAAAAAAAAAATACACATAATGTAAGATATTTATAAATATAAATACTTATATAGTTAATTTTGAATACGAACTCTAAAAAAGATGACAACCGAAATAATTGCAACCTAATATGAAGGACAATGCTGAACGTTTTCTTAACGAAAGTAAAAGACGTAGGTATATAGCATGAAAGAAAACAACTAACGGCATAAATAAACCTAAATTGAATACAAAAAACTGTCTATAATAATAAGAATGCATCAAAATTACTGACTATATAGATGACCAAGTAAACAAGTAGACTGATATATAAAACACAAAGCCAAAATGTGGCCAAAAAACGACGGAAGAAAAAAATTGCCAACATCATAGTTAAACATAACTAGAAAACTGAAACCTCACATATGAATATCATATATCTATCGATTACTTTTGGAAATTAGTAATCTATTTTTTTCCGCAAACGGTTTTTTTGAGGGATTTTCCAATTTTGTTCTCCAATAGCAGTGTTTTCTAATTAAAATTAAAATAGTATAGTCAATAAGCTTTAACACATGCTCATAGCAAATTGATTCAGGATCTAAGATATCTGGAAAAGAAGGTCTAGCTTTAAGTATACATTTATAGGCAATGTATTGTTTTAAATTTCGAATTTCTGGGGATTTTTTAAAAATATGTTCAAAAACCACTAAGATAATATTAAAAAGACCCATAAACAAATCTGAAGTGTTCATTAGAAGTTGACTATTTGAAGCGTTGCGATAATTTTTAAAAACTAGTAAGGTTTCAGAAGACTGGGATATGGAATAGTCATTTTTATAAAATTTGTCTTTGCAATGTATACAGTTAAATTTATTGAAAAATTTGAAAATAACAAATCCTGCAAAGTACCTTCGAGAGGCTAAATCAATTGGTTCGCTAACTGAACTCAGTTCTGATTCTTCAGGATCCAAAAAATCTGGGTGACTATTCCCGTTTTCATAATTTTCAAAATTTTCTTCTTCATCGCTAGATATATGTGCCGAATTTTGGCATGGTATTGGATTCGAATTAGATTCCGGAACGTGAGCAGATTTAGATATTTGGAAGACTTTGTGGCAGTCAATATCTAAAAATTCGTCTCTGTCAAATTGGCAATTAGATCGCGACGAAGGGCGTATAATTCGAACAGATGCTATTTTGCCCATAATGAAATTTAACTCATAAACCGATGGGTCAGAATGGTTACCGCACATTGACCTTATTAAAGCAAACAAATTTTCTACAATATCTTGATTTAACCGATTTAAAAACAAAAATTGAACATTTAAGTCTTGCTGCAAGTCTTCTAACATTAACAAAATTCCGCATATAGTTTGAATTAAACCCTTTTTCCAATGAGTAATGTTTTCTATTCGTGAATCTTTAATTAAAGTATTATTAAGGTATTCGCGCATACTTAACAAACAGTCGTGTGGTGTATTACCAGTTTTTAAAGGTTTTTGCATGAGGTTCCTACATGAAAAAGTTTTACTGTTTAACGCATCAAATAAATCATTAATTTTGGAACAAAAAGTAGCAGTACTTTCTGCAATATCTTTTAAATTGGAGTCGAAATGCCCTTGAATATTATGGGATCGAATTGCAGCTGCTACTGAGGCACTCAAAACTTGGGTAGCTAACGAAACTGACATTTGCTTATCGCCTATAGGATTAACGTGGGTTGGCGTTAATTTCGGCGCCGCTTTGGTAATACATGTTTTTTCAATTTCAAATAAGTCTGCTATTACTTTCCAACTAGCCATTACACAATTTTCTACATGTTCGTTAGTTGTTATCCCACGCCATATGAAATCATGTTTAAACAATGAATTTCTACAAGATTTAATCATATGCGGTACATCAAAAAGCGTATAAATTTTTCTGTCTTTATACGAAAAAAAAGGTTCTACATTTGAAATACCAAGATCACTATATAATTTTCTATTATTACTAATCTGATCACACGTAATACAAATAATGTTAATACCTATCTTTTCTGCGTTTTCTATAATCTCATACATTAATTCATTAAGTCTACCAGCGCTTAGTCCATTAACTGTCGCAAAATATCCTAAAACGTGCTTCCATGGATTGAACAACCATGACAGCAGCTACATATTTGGCTAATTCGTTTTTCCGAATTTTGCCATCATCGTAAAAACCTTCTATCTGATCTGCTGTAATATTGTACTTTAATTCGCGCCTAACACATACCTCATCAAAATTTAAAACAGCATATCTCGACTTATCATCGAATTCCCTAATACTTGCACTAATGTATGGGTATAATTCTTTATTGTGACCTGGTGTTAAGTTTTTAATTGGAACCCAATTTTGTAAGGAACTGCGGGAAGGAAGGAATAAATTTAAATCATTTTTCATAAATCTATAACAAGACGGAGAACGAAAATAAATACTTAAAGAAATTGTTTTCTCGTCTTCATTATAGGGAACATTTTTTTTCCTTGTTAATATCCTACACATCGTAATTGTATTTTTATTAAAACTACCTGCGGATAAATCTAACACATTAGTTTTTTTACTACGCGAAATGTTCAAACGAGCTAATTTTGAATTTAAAACTTTAATTTTTTTATTTAATACTGAATTTCTATTCTTATATCGATTAATCTCTATTTTAAGCTTCGTATTTTCAGAAATATAAAAACGCGTATTTTTAGCAGACTTTTCACAAAATGAGCATAATGGGTCAATATTATCATTATTAATACTATGTTCCGGTGTACTTAAATGAATTGGGATAGAAAAGTTTTCATTATATGACATTTCGGATGAAGAAACATTTAGGCCCTCAGCCTGAATTGTGCTGCTGGGATTATTAACCGTTTGAGGCAAATTTAAAATTGGAAATTGATCTGAATATAATTTTTTTTGCCCGGGAAATTTCAACAAGAAATGTTTTTCGCAAAAATAAATACGTTTCGCCAAAGAATTATGGAAATCAAGACAACACAATCTAAACCATTCTTTGCGCGCTTCCTCATTTCGCGGCCAAAAGAATCTTAAACTCGGGTTTTGATCTTTATTAATTTTACACTGCGGAACTATACACTTAACACCTTTTTTTTTGCCTTAGCGGCAAAGAAGCTCCTTCTGCTCTTTCCATTTTTCCCAATTAAAAACAATAATGCAATAAACAGAGCACATGCGAAAAAAAGTCCCTTACGGATCAAAGTATTCTTACTCTGCGTTATAAACTTACGGTTCTACAATATTTAAAGTTAATCAATCTCACCCAAATCTACTAAATTTATCAAAAACTGCACGACTAAACAATAAGCCACTTGCGAAATAGCATGCCAAAGTGCGCCTTTTAGCTTGTCAAACTTAAAATTGGCGCTCTAGACATTGATATCATTGTATTTGTCAGTCAGTCAATTTCTCTATATTTGTTATTAATAAAATGTACTCCAGTGAGAGTTGCATATAAAGACTCTCTTCGTCTTTCTCATATTTCAAAGCACTGATATACGCATACACAGTAAAATATTAGATGTCTTTTTGCTTATTTTTTTTATTGACTGTGCTAGTAATTAGTATACACTTTTTCTTATTTATATGTGCGTATTTTATTTTCTCACTGGCATGAAATTATATTAGAAGGCATGTTTCTTTATAAGATTTGTAGTTTGTTAGTAAGGTAGGTGAATAGACTACTTAATTCGGATCATATGATGATTAGCTAAATTCAAGAGATATTCTATATCTGATCTTTGCTCAAATCTGATGATTCGAAATTGTGGTCTTGTCTCTACTAATGTCGTAGTTATTAGGCATGAAATTAACTATATATTAGATTTAGAAGGCATGTTTTTATACAATATTTGTAGTTTGTTAGTAGGGTAGGCTATTAAATTCGAACCATATGATGATTAGCTACATTCATGATTCAAGAGATATTCCATCTGATTTTTGCTCCAATCTGATGGTTCAAAATGCATGCATATCAATTGTTGTATATCAAAATAAGAGTGCTTAAATACTGAAGAAAATGATTCCAGTTTGAGCTTCCTATGTAAAATATTTCCGGAAAACAAGATTTTTGGAAATATCAGGTCGCGGCAAAACTTTGCGAAAGCAGCGATTTTTTCAAAAATCAAAGCTTGAGCTAACATTCTAAATTTCCAAGTCGTATTATGTACTAAACGGGGGCGATTGTTGAGAAACTACCGAATCTGTTTTTTTCTATGTACGAGTTCTTTCTATTAATAAAAAATTAAAGACATCGAAACACTTCTGGTGGCAAAATGTACTAAAATTACAAAATTTAGCGAATAATATAAGTTCATAAAAATGCAATTTCCTTGCCAGCATTCAGAAATCGCAAAATTCAGTGATAAATGGAATTTATACCAGTCTGGTATCCGTTTATCTCCTTCACCTTCCCCAACAATTTCACATAAGTAGCAAAAAGAGCAAATCATACGGAAGTAGTAATTAATTCAATGAAGTAGTTGCTTAAACAGAAGCACTAAATGCAGCTAAAATGTAAAAAGAGGGAGAATAGAACTAATTATAAATATTAATAGTTCTATAAATTACATATTATTCCAATATCATAATAATTATATAGAATAATATACCTATTGCATGTAAAAAAAAATTGCAATACAAGTTAAATTAAACCAAAATTTCTTTTTGGGCATTCATAAAATTAATCCAAGAATGAAATTTACCCAAAAGCAGGATCGAAATATCTACCTCGTCCTCCACTTCACCCTTCCCAGAAAATCAGAAAATCATTTTTCTCCACAGGCGCAAAGTGCTATTGAAATCAAAGAATATCTATAAAATAAGAAGCGACACCTTTTTTTTATGTGTGCGGGAAATTTTGCACAACTACAATTAACAAAAATTCCGTATTGGTTAAAGTAGTAAAGAACTATCATGTTTGTTTCAAATCTCATCGTCTTATGTAAATATTCATCAGAGCGAGTGAGCACGCAAGCAATTACAAATTTCGACCACATTTTTACATCTTGTGTGGGCACAGCAACTGAGCTTTTACTCGCAATGTTATTGAAATGGCGATATAAACTTTCGCATCAGCTTTGTGATCGAAAGTTATTTCTCCTCATGCAATGCAAACTCTTGGGGAAAGGAAGAATTGAAACATGGGGAAATGGGTTCGGTGAAAGCTCATTTCGTGTACAGATATGTGCAATGAACTTTCGCATAATGCTTTTGGGATGGCGATATAAACTTTCAAGTTGTTTTCGTCTGCGAGAAAACACATGATTCAAACGATTTTGAATTGGTTGTGATTTACTGGCCCCATTAAGTTGGACCCCCAACTACCCCCAGGTAAACAATAAAAGAGTTCCGAATTGTGCTCGATTTGTGCTGAATTGTGCTTTATTTTTTTAATTATGTGCTCAATATGCGTCTGAGATATTGGACAAAAACAGAATGGGGAACCAAGTTAACCAGAAAAAACCAAATCACACAAAATGATCCAAGAAGATAGATATAGACTGTGCTCGATTTGTGCTATTTTGTGCCGTTAAAATAAAATTTTGTGCTCGTCTGGAAAGAGCACGGTAAAGGGGGGCAGAAACTTGAAAAAAAGATCAATGTCAATTTTTATGATTTAAACATTTATAATCGCATAGAATTCGTTTTGTGCTTCTCAAAAATACCTACAAATGATTTTGTGCTCTTTCGCGGAGGACGGAAATCAGCAAATCAATTCCCCTGAATCCCCAGTCAACTTCCCCTCCTCAAAATCTGTTGATCGGAGGACCGTTGTCAGATGGCACTCAATTTTTGAACAATATTTCATTGATTTGTTTCCAGGTGTGTTCGAGAAATAGCCTGGTTGGCGGACGGGAACCGGTGGTCGGTGGATGCCCTTTTTTATATCCGCTTTTTGAAATCTACATGTCTCAAAAGGAAAAGTGTCAAAATTCCAGGGAGGAGGCCGAGGGGGATTATAATTTTTGATTACGATCACTTGGTGATCACTTTCTAATAGAATCCTTTACAGATACTTTACCATAATATACATACGAATTTATTTCTTGTTTTTCTTTGTTTTAAGTCGCACCGGAACAAGTGCAGATCTTCGTTTTTTTAGTATAACATAAATTTTATTTACATTTATCCTACTGATATCCAAAAGTTTATTATTAGAAATAAAAATAATAGCATATATTCTTAACCTATTTGCTGCAGAGCCAATAAGGTAATTATATAATGTACAGTATTTATATTAAATGCATTACTTAACTATCTAATGACGAACTTCCTTTGTAAACCATATATAGGCTAATGTCTTTTTGTCTTTTTGGTAGTAAATGAACATAAGGATAATATATTGTTGTAAAATTCCCCGGGCCGAGCGGTTTGTTGTCGGGGGAATTCTCAAGGCGTTATCCGCTAAGGGGGGGGGGAGTACAAAATACAAGCTTGACGGGCACTTACCGGTCTTCCTGCAGCGGGCCGAGGTAAAACTAGAGCTGGGACTATCAAATTACACCTTCAGGGAATCACAAACGCGTCTTATCACCACTTCTAATTAACCCAGTACCGATTTGAGCAGCACTTCGCTAAAACACTTTCACTGGCCAGTAAATTTAATTTCGTTTTTGAACTTGCAGAGCTCAATCGCGGAAGCTAACTAACTGATCGAAATCCCGAACCACGCTCAGCACCAAGTCCGTTTTTGTTTTGTTTTTGATCTCACAACGGCAACTCCTGCAGTTGCATCTCTAGCAATCTGTTCTCGTCAATAACAAAATAATCTCGTGTCGCAAATTTTAAGCGAAATTTAACAGACTTAGGAGAACCAGCCGTCGGTCCTTAGCGGTAAACGCAATCGTTGCGGTAAAATGCCAGTGTAGCTCCCCCTGGCCTCACTCTTAGCGGCGGAATTACCGCGTTTTACAACACTAGACCCCTTCTTCTCAGCTCGAAGTTCCAACCGAGCTAGTCACTAATGGAGCAGGTGCAGGTCGGTGTTCACCCTGCCCCAAAACTCCCTTGGGCTGTCCATTAAAGGACCGCCCTCTCGCGGTAGGGGGCGAGACGATCCGTGTGGACGACTCGAACTCTTCCCCCGGTGCGTTTTTTTATCCGGTACACGACCTCCGTGAGACGGTCAATGACCACGTAGGGGCCCTCCCAGTCGCTCTGGAGTTTAGGACATCGGCCGACAGTTCTTCGTGGGGAGTAGAGCCACACAAGTCGTCCTGGCTCGTATTGCCTATGCTTAGCTCCCGCATCATAATAGTTTTTCATCCTTTGGTTCGCAGTTTGCAAGGTCATTCGATTCTGCTCGTGGATCCGGCGCAATCTCTCGGTCAGGTCTTCGAGGTAGGTTGGGACCAAAGTGGGCTCATGCGGGGGGCAGCCCTGGATCATTTCGATCGGCAGCCGAAGTTCGCGTCCGAATAGAAGTCTCGCCGGAGTCTGCTGGGTCGTGGTGTGGGGGGTAGTGCGATAAGACATCAGGAGAAATGGTACAAACTGATCCCATCGGTCTTGGCAGCTTTCCACAAATTTCGCCAGATAATCCAGGATGGTGCCATTGAATCGCTCTACCAGCCCGTCCGATTGGGGGTGTAATGCTGTGGTTCGGGTTTTATCCACCCCGAACTTCTTTAGAACTTCGTCAAACACGGCGCTTTCGAAGTTTCGGCCTTGATCGGAGTGCAGTTGGAGAGGGGCACCATAGCGGCAGAAAACTGTTTTTACAAGGGCCTCCGCCACGGTCTCGGCAGTTTGGTCCGGTATGGGAATGGCTTCTGGCCATCGAGTAAAGTAATCCGCACAGACCAGCAAGTACCGATTATCGTCATCGGTTTTGGGTAAAGGGCCTAGTATATCGACTGCAAAACGTTCGAAGGGGGCCCCCACGTCGCAAATCTGAAGAGGGGCTCTGGTCCTTGGGCGAGGACCTTTCCGTGCCTGGCAGGGGATGCAGCTAACGCACCAATCGCGCACATCCACGCTGCAACCTACCCAATAGTAGCGCAGACGGAGTTTGCCCAAGGTCTTGTTCACCCCAAAGTGGCCACCCGCTGGGGCGTCGTGAACTTGTTCCAAAATAGTGCGGCGTAGTGACCTGGGAACTATGATTTGGTGGATTTCGTGGGCTCCCTGGTAGAACTTTCGGTACAGAACCCCATCTTTTACAAAAAGCGTATTCCACATGGCCCAATAAGCTTTCACCGTGGGTCCCAGCGCTTTAATTTGATCTCGCTCCGGTCGCTCGCCCTTATTAATCCAGGACTTTATCTTCTCCAGCTCTTCGTCGCCATCTTGAAGTGGTCCCAGGTCCTGTTGGGCGGAAACTAGGCTCGCGGTGATGAAATCACGTTCCTCTAACCGCTGACAGAATCGGCAGTTCGCTGCCAAACATGGTCGGCGAGACAGGGCGTCGGCGTTTAGGTGTTTCTGTCCCGGGCGGTGAATTATGCGGAAGTCGAATGTCTGCAGTTGTTCGATCCAGCGGGCCACCTGACCTTCGGGGTTCCGGAAGTTCATTAACCATTTTAGCGACGCATGGTCCGTACGAATTACAAAGGGCCTCCCCAATAGGTAATGTTTGAAGTGGGCGCAAGCTTTCACTACGGCCACCAATTCCTTCCGGGTCACACAGTAGTTTCGTTCGGGCTTGCTGAAGGTCTTGCTGTGGTACTCGAGGACGTACTCACGGTCGTCTTTTGTCTGCGATAATACCGCCCCCCAAGCGAATTCGCTAGCGTCGGTGTCTAGGATGAAGGGCAGTTCTTCATTGGGTTGAGCTAGGATCGGAGCTGAGACCAGTTTGCTCTTCAGAGCCTGAAACGCGTCCTCGCAACTCTGGGTCCACGTAAATGGCGTGCGTTTTTCAGTGAGCTGCGTCAGGGGCTTCGCCACGGCAGAGAAGTTTTCTACGAAACGTCGATAGTAGGCGCATAGCCCGAGGAAGGATTTCACGTCCGTTTTCGTACGAGGCAGTGGCCAATTTCGTATAGCTTCCGTCTTGTCAGGATCCGTCCGGATACCGTCGCGGCTGACGATATGTCCCAAGAACTTCACTTGACGCTGGCATAATTGGCATTTCGACGGGGAGATTTTTAAACCTGCGATAGCTAGGCGCTGCATAACCTGCTCCAGATTACCGAGCATTTGTTCAAAACTCGCGCCGTGGATAATGATGTCGTCCAGGTAGACTAAACATGCCTGCGGCGTTATTCCTTGCAGGACGATCTCCATTAGTCGTTGAAATGTTGCCGGGGCATTCGTCAGGCCGAAGGGCATCACGTTGAACTCCCACAGACCCGTACCCATGGAAAATGCTGTCTTTTCGCGATCCGCGGAATCTATAACCACCTGCCAATATCCAGATTGCAAATCTAAGGTTGAAAACCAGGTGGACCCGCCCAGGGCGTCCAGGGTCGCATCGATCCTCGGCAAGGGATAGGAGTCCTTTTTCGTTGCTTCATTCAGGCGCCTGTAATCAACGCAGAAGCGCAGAGAGCCGTCTTTCTTTCGAACCAGGACGACTGGTGAGCTCCATGGGCTGACAGATGGTGTTATCACTCCTTGGGATTGCATTTCCTGTATCAATCGCTCCGCTTCTTGCTTTTTCGCCAGGGGCAATCGCCTAGGGGGTTGCTTTACCGGCTGGCTATTTCCTACGTCGATTTGATGCTGGAGTACGTCCGTGCGTCCCATGTCAGTCTTAGATTTCGCGAAGCACTGGGCATTTTGGATAAGAAAGTTCAGGAGTTTGTTCTGTTGTTGGGTGTCGAGGTCTACTTTGCTTGACGAGAACAGCTCGAGCAGCGGTAGGGGTAGGGGCTGGTCCTTCGGGGCTTGTGTGTCGATGGGACCCATTTCGACGGCGGCTAGAGGGGTTCCGGCTGGGATGTTCACGTCGGCTTCTCCCAGGTTGACTACACAGGCGGTGAGTACTCCGTTCTCCGTGTGATTTAGCGTGGGCAGCAAAATCAACGAGGTGGGTAGACCGGGTACAGGTCCGAGGAGAACGTCATGGTGTGCCGATGGGCAGCGGACAAGAACTTCACGAATAGAAGTAGCGGGTAGGTGGCAGGCGGTGAGAGTTCGCGCGGATGGAGGCTCCTCCTCATTTTTTAGAGGGATAGTTTCGTTGCCTAGCCGAAATGTGAAGGTGTTCAGGTCGATGGCGCATTGGTGAGCGGCGAGAAAATCCATTCCCAAGATGCAGTCTGCGCAGATAGTCGCAACGTAGAAAGTGTGCAGAATGGACGTCTGGCCAATAGTAACCACAAGCTCCGCTGTTCCCTCGATCTTAGAATAATCTCCATTCACGTCTCTTAAAAGGGTGAGGCACGGTTTTAGGGGCACTTGAGTGCAACGCTGAAGGACGCGGGGGTGGAGGATCGAATGGGTCGCTCCGGTGTCCAGTACTAGTTGGCTAGGGATGCCTGAAATACCTCCGTTTATGTTCAAGCTGTCCAGTACGAAACCTTGGCTTACGGAGATCACAGAAGGGATGTGATTGGGTGCGCTCCTTGGCGACTCGGGTGTGGGCGCTATAATAGGGGAAATCAACCCGCGCTCTCTAGGGGCTCGTCGTTGTCGTCGGCAGTAGTGGGCGATAGGTATTGGAGCTACTGTTCTTCCTGCCGACCCCCGCTCCTGGGGATCGGCGGGATGGAGTTTAACGCAGGGGGCACGGATGGGCGAGCATCGGCTGCTGTTTGGTCTCGTAGACGAGCTCGATTGTCTGTCACGACTATTTCAATCGCCCTGGCAGTAGGGCGGCCGGGGGTGATGCGAAAGCTTACGCTATGTCCTTTTTCGGGCGGTGCTGAGGCTGGAGCTAACGCTGAGACGTGTAAGAAAACGTCTTCCTTATTGTCGTCCCTAGTTATAAAGCCGTACCCCTTCCGTAGGTTTATCCAGCGGATAGTTCCCGTCAGCGTCCGTTGTCTTGAAACTCCTGGGGCCGTTTTTACGAGGGGAGCTAGCTGCGGGCCCCCTAGGCTAGCTCCCGGGCGTTTCCCGACGCCGGAGCGGTTGGGGCTCGTTCACTTTCCCGATTAGTCTCGGCAGATCGGTCTCGGGCAGGTCTACGTGGATTTCTGCGCGGGGGGGACGGAGCCTGGGCAGTGGCTGCACGGATATGTCGGCGAGATGCTCGGGTCGCAGCATGGCTGGCTTCAATGCGGATAGCGATTTGCAAACCCTCATGCAGAGTGTGAGGCGCGGCGTCTCGAACCCGTTCCTGGATTGTGAGGTCGAAGATGCCATCCAGGAATTGCTCGAGCGCAATTCGATCCCTCGCACTTTCGGGGCAGTCCTGAAAAGTAAGATTTGTGAGCCTCTGGATATCAGTAGCGAATTCGGCCAAAGTTTCCCTATCCTTTTGTAGCCGGGATCTCAGTTGGATATGAGCGACTGTCTGTTGATGGTCACACCCGAACCTTGCCCTGAAGGCCTCCTGAAGCCGATTGTAGTCCTCTCGCGTTCTTTGATCGAGGGTTTCGTAGAACGTGAGCGCCGTTCCTCGAAGAAGGCTGGCGAGGTACAGGCATTTCAGCTCCTCGTTCCACCCGTTCGCGCGGCTCACCGCCTCGAATTGCAGCGTATAACGTCGCCACGGTGTCCTGCCATCATATTCCACTGGGAGGATTGCGGGTCGTCCCATGATTGGAAAAGAGAGCCTTTCTCCCGGTAGCGCCGGAATGGTGTCCGAGTTCGACGGCGGCGTGGAATGGGCGCTAGGTGCGTTGCCTGTAGGCGTTAGGGGTTCCCCATGGCGTTTGGCGGGCATGGTTTCTTCCATCACCCGATTGGCGAACGTGGTTCCGCCCATTATGGAGGTCTGCGACTTTAAGGCACTTAGCTCCTCTTTAAGGTGTTGTAGCTCTGCCTGGAACTCCCGACGTAGTTCCTCCTGCACTGCTCGTTGTGATCGCTGGACTTGCTCCATCACCTCCTGAAGCTCTTCCTTCCGATGCTTCCGTTCCTCCTCCCGTGAAAGCTGCAGGGCCGCCATGAGGTCGGTTAAGTTCAGCGGCCCAGATTGGTCTGTAATCGGCGCAGGATCCATAATTAAGTGCGCGGTGCACACGAATTTTCAACGTGATTGCTTGGTTGATTGGTCGCCAATTCAACGTGTATTTGCTTTCTCCCGCGAAGGGGTGTGGAATAACCCGTTTAAGAGTCGTTCGATTTGGAAAATGACCCCACACCTGACACCAATTGTTGTAAAATTCCCCGGGCCGAGCGGTTTGTTGTCGGGGGAATTCTCAAGGCGTTATCCGCTAAGGGGGGGGGGAGTACAAAATACAAGCTTGACGGGCACTTACCGGTCTTCCTGCAGCGGGCCGAGGTAAAACTAGAGCTGGGACTATCAAATTACACCTTCAGGGAATCACAAACGCGTCTTATCACCACTTCTAATTAACCCAGTACCGATTTGAGCAGCACTTCGCTAAAACACTTTCACTGGCCAGTAAATTTAATTTCGTTTTTGAACTTGCAGAGCTCAATCGCGGAAGCTAACTAACTGATCGAAATCCCGAACCACGCTCAGCACCAAGTCCGTTTTTGTTTTGTTTTTGATCTCACAACGGCAACTCCTGCAGTTGCATCTCTAGCAATCTGTTCTCGTCAATAACAAAATAATCTCGTGTCGCAAATTTTAAGCGAAATTTAACAGACTTAGGAGAACCAGCCGTCGGTCCTTAGCGGTAAACGCAATCGTTGCGGTAAAATGCCAGTGTAGCTCCCCCTGGCCTCACTCTTAGCGGCGGAATTACCGCGTTTTACAACAATATATATATATATATATATATATCAGTAGGATATCAGTAGGATAAATGTAAATAAAATTTATGTTATACTAAAACTAGTAAGGAAGCAATTGGTCACACTAATTACGTGATACCCTAGATGTAGAAAAATATACTCGTTCTTATATCAACATTTTTGTATAAAAACGACTCATGCTTATATGGCAACACTAAGAAGGAGTTGCCCGATTTTGCTCATCTGCGAACTTTAATCGCAATTTTAATCAAATATTATTGTACCAAATTACAAGTCTGTAGCTACAAGGGTTCTCGAGTTATCGTCTGGACAGACAGACAGACACACAGACAGACAGAATACAGACGGACATGCATAAAACGTTTTCTTTTCACTTCCCAATCATGAATATATGGTTCTTTCTTTTCTGTGACGATTATTTCTTGGCGTTGCAAACGTTCGCTCAAAACTAATATACCCTACATCTAGGGTATAAAAAAAAAGATCTGCACTTGTTCCGGTGCGACTTAAAACAAAGAAAAACAAGAAATAAATTCGTATGTATATTATGGTAAAGTATCTGTAAAGGATTCTATTAGAAAGTGATCACCAAGTGATCGTAATCAAAAATTATAATCCCCCTCGGCCTCCTCCCTGGAATTTTGACACTTTTCCTTTTGAGACATGTAGATTTCAAAAAGCGGATATAAAAAAGGGCATCCACCGACCACCGGTTCCCGTCCGCCAACCAGGCTATTTCTCGAACACACCTGGAAACAAATCAATGAAATATTGTTCAAAAATTGAGTGCCATCTGACAACGGTCCTCCGATCAACAGATTTTGAGGAGGGGAAGTTGACTGGGGATTCAGGGGAATTGATTTGCTGATTTCCGTCCTCCGCGAAAGAGCACAAAATCATTTGTAGGTATTTTTGAGAAGCACAAAACGAATTCTATGCGATTATAAATGTTTAAATCATAAAAATTGACATTGATCTTTTTTTCAAGTTTCTGCCCCCCTTTACCGTGCTCTTTCCAGACGAGCACAAAATTTTATTTTAACGGCACAAAATAGCACAAATCGAGCACAGTCTATATCTATCTTCCTGGATCATTTTGTGTGATTTGGTTTTTTCTGGTTAACTTGGTCCCCCATTCTGTTTTTGTCCAATATCTCAGACGCATATTGAGCACAAAATTAAAAAAATAAAGCACAATTCAGCACAAATCGAGCACAATTCGGAACTCTTTTATTGTTTACCTGGGGGTAGTTGGGGGTCCAACTTAATGGGGCCTGATTTACTGGCATGGTTGGTTGAATGCGTTAAAGTTTCGAACTGTCTTGCAGCAAATTAATTAGATTTTATTAGACATTTTTGTTAATATAGATATTATTTAGTGAATTATAATCTTATATTTTTAATCGTAGATATTATTGATATATAGATTAAATACTGTGGAAATGAGTAATGGGGAAAAATCGGGTGCAGAAAAGTACACTATTCCCAAATAACATTTTTTATTGTGAGTAAAATTATTTGGTAGTACAAAACCATTATATTTGTAAAATTCAAGTCGAAGCAAACCTTTAATCACTAAAACGAAAACAGTAACAACCTGTCACATTAATGGAAATCTTTGTTTACAAAGTGCAAATTAAATGAGCAAACAGAACGAAATTAATGTCTTACTTAATATGCTTAAAAGAAGTGAGAAAAAGCAATTTAAAATTTATCTCAAAGAGAAGTAAATCGAAAACGCTTTCTTTTATTAAATTATAATATTCAAATAATCGCGCCAAACATTTTGCGCCTAATATGTGAATATCATCGTTCCGTTTCATATCCTTCTCTAGCAAATGTCATTCTGTTGCTGTCTAATGTTCCTGGCGTTGACTTACACAGCAACAAGTCAAATTGTGTACATACGAGAGGTGTCGCTTCTTAGTTTAGATCAGTGATGGGCAGGCCTATGCCCGCGGGCACTCCAGCTTTTAGAGCTTTGAATATGTACACGAGCAGCTCGCAAGTCGAGAGCGCATCATTCGGCCGCCGGCCGTCATGCGAGCAGGACTATGCTTCTTTTCGCTTTGCTTTCGGTACACTGTAAATTTGAAGTCATTTTGCCATGTGGCTTCACTTTTACATGACCGGTGACGTCACCAAAATTAACAGTGTAAAAAAGGCCGGAGAGAGCTTTGAAGAGCTTTTACACAATCACATTTTGAGACTGTGGTTGCATGCCCATCCCTGGTTTAGATATTCTTTGATTGAAATCGTCATGGAAACAAATCCACAACAGCACCAATACAATGCCATCAGAAAATCAATATTTTTTGTGTGCCTCTGAAACTAGAGAGCAGTGCGCAGGCAGAGTGAGATTTCAGCTCGCAGAAACCGACGAAAAAGCGCTTCAGTCAAAAGGAGCTTTTTCAGACCGCCGAGCTTTATGAGCCCGCACTTTAAAACAGTGATGGGCAGGCCTGTGCCCGCGGGCACTCCAGCTTTTAGAGCTTTGAATATGTACACGAGCAGCTTTCAAGTCGAGAGCGCATCATTCGGCCGCCGGCCGTCATGCGAGCAGGACTATGCTTCTTTTCGCTTTGCTTTCAGGTACACTGTAAATTTGAAGTCATTTTGCCATGTGGCTTCACTTTTACATGACAGGTGACGTCACCAAAATTAACAGTGTAAAAAAGGCCGGAGAGAGCTTTGAAGAGCTTTTACACAATCACATTTTGAGACTGTGGTTGCATGCCCATCCCTGCTTTAAAATGAAATGTATGGAAACTGATTTCGGTTCGTGGTTATATGGAGTTGGCTCTCTAGTCTCTATATGTTATTCTGCTCTCTGGTTTCATTAAAATAGGACTTCAAACAACTGAGTTACGCGCACATTTCTAGGCGCACGTCGTCGTCGCGCATGTAATGGCCATTGCGTTATTCCACACCACATCATCCAGGCCATGTCACCCACCACCTCCGATTTTGATGAAACTTTGTAATTTTGGTCTATATACATAAACATGAAAAAATACCAAATTTTTTTTTTATCTCTATTAGTTTTTGTTTTATAGTCGCTTTTAATGTGAACAAAACAGACATTTTGGAAATTTACGAGAACTCGAGAGGAACGTATACTGTTAATGAAAAAATTCGTTTCTTGGCCATTTTTAATGATACTTCTATTAAGAAATTCAGTATTATACAGTGAACTATGCTGCTTTGGCTGTCAGAAAACAATTAGTAAGCACTATATATTCATTTGTTTGGTTAAAAAAAATAATATTCGTAGGATTTTAGGAGCTTTTTGTGTACGAAAACATGTTTTACAATAAAGTCCATATCTCTAAAAGGCACTGTGAGAATTTCATCCAATTTTTTTTTAAACTGATCTACACTGAATTTGCTATCAGGTCAAGAAATAAAATTCTTGCGTATTTGCCTGTTTTATTTACAATAGCTGTCTGTTATCTGTTGTCTGTCTGTTGTCTGTCCGCCAGACGATAACTCGAGAACACTTATAGCTACATGATTGAAATTTAGTAGTCAATGACAATTGAATAGCCTTAAATGAATCTTCATTCAAACTATTTAAAATGCAACCTTTGCTCGATCATTTTATTAGTAAACAAATAATATATAGTCCTATGCTAAGTGTGATAGTATGCATGAAGCAATTATCGTTAAAATTATTAAATATGATTTACTGGATAGAAAAGTAACCATGTCAAAATTTCGTAGCTCAACGATTTTTTAATTAACAGGCGTGCAGTGACTATCTTCAAACCGCTCAAAATCAAGGTCACAAGTGGTCCAAGATGCTCCAACACGAACGTGAACAACGACAAAGACTTGAAGAAATGGTGGAGCAGTTGGCTAGGCAGCACACACAACTGGAACAAGCTGCTCACAGGATCATACCAAGTAAGTTCATGTTTATATTTCTTCTTTAATTTTTTTGTCCTTTTTTATGAAATAATCCATTAAGTGTCATACCATTTTGGAATCAGGACTAAATGCGCCAACTTTTAAAGTAACTTGCCAAAGTTGCGTAGTCTTTTTTTTTCAGTACAGTCAGTTAAAGTTGGGCGATGTAATAATTTTGAGTACATGGTTGTGTACAAAAGTGATATTTTCTTTAAAATTGATGCAGTTGCGTTTTAATTTTACTCTGTAACTTGTAGAAGGATTCTTGGGGATTACATAAAAAAAAAAAAATTGAAAAAGTAACGGTTTGTAGTCACAGTACTTGAAAGATCATCACAGGGTGTCAACTTTCTCGATTTTTTTTTGAATCCTTATAACTTGAAAACTACATGACTAAGATTTTTTTTTATTTTTCTGATAACTATTACCACCTAGCCTATCACCCGTTTTCGGCTTGACGTTGAGTTTCGCGACACCCTGTATAATTTCTTTTATTGGCAAGCCCAAAGTGAATACACTTCTTTCACTCTTAAACAAAAACTCTGGCCTCTGGGGTTGTCCAACTATTGAAAATTTTGGATTTTTCACCATTTTCGAGCTTTTTTTTGCAATACCTAACTGCCGTAATATTTTATTATACTTATCAGAAATCGGTAAAAAATGACCCAGCAGCATCTGCTTAAAAACAGTTCTACAAATTTGCAATAAAAAAGGTGCTATTTTTGCAATTACTACAGTAATTTTTTTATTTATTTAAAAACGGTTGAAACATTTTGAAGATTTTTAAACACAGCAGCCGTATGTGTGAGTAGATGCATCGCTGAAACCATGAAGTTCTATTCGAACTGCTTTTTTCTCACTCAGGATGAAGCATGGAATCTGGATGGTATGAATTGTATCTAAGTCTACCTAATAACGACCATAACGAATATGTATTTCGGTGGAAAAAATCAGATTTGATTGGATTCTTGGATTTACCTGTACATTACTTGTAACATCTCCGTTATGAAAGCTGTTGTATTTTCACTGGGTATGATACTGAAGCAACTATGATTCGTAGATCAAAGGGTACTTGGTCTGCTATTTGGATTTCACTTATTTTTTTGGTTTAAAATTTAGTTTTTTGATTCATTTTATAGAATTCGTCTTTTCAGTTTTTTCATAAAATTCTTTTATCTGAATTTTTCAAAAAAATATTTTTTGTAGCTTTGAACTATTTCATGTGCTTGGCTTCCGTTTTTGTTACTTTTTTTATGTTTTTTTTTATTTTGAGATTACTACTTTCTTCTTCGGCTCACTGGAAATGATTTCTGGCCGGAATACATGTTGCGGGAATTTTTTTCAAATTAGGTATACCACTGACTGCACTTGCAATGAAAACTGTATTTCTGCATTCTATCTAGGTTTTTTTATGCAGTTAGTTGTTTTCCTTAGGTGTAATACTTTTGTTTAGAACACGTTCAACATTCTCTGCATATTAGGTTGCAATTTTTTTGGTTGTCATCTTTTGTACGGTTCGGATTCCAAATTAACTAATTAATTAATTGTTGTGACAATATAAACATCAATGGAAACGTTCGACTTCTTGCTTGTATTGAATCTCCAAGGTATTTTTATATTCTAGATGTAGGGTTTACTAGTTTTGAGTGAACGTTTGCAACGCCAAGAAATAATGGTGATAAAAAAAAGAAGAATTATTCATGACCAGCAGGTCTACCCGTTTTCACCCGGGACGATGAAAATCATAATATAATGTACATCATAGTACTTTTTGAATTTACAACTGCCCCCAAACGCGACATATATTACATAGAGCCGTTTCCCGAAGGACGGGTTAAAATAATAGTTGTTTAGTTTTCTTCAGCCAAGGGTCCTTTCGGGGAGTTGAATTAGGATAGAAGTCGGTAGTTCTTATTTAACTTTCTATCTAAACAAAACGCCATACCAATTTTTATGATTTTCTTACTTCAAAAATGGGGAATATTCATAGAAACTTTCAACCCCCAGTTTACCCCCTTAAGGGTTGAATTTCAAAAAATTCTGATACAGGTATTTCTTTATTTCTAACAAAAGGACGAATACCAATGTTTTTGAATTTTTTACTTAAAATATGCCGGATATCTAACCAAACTTTCATCCCCTATTTTACCCCTTTAGGAATGGAATTTTAAAAATCCGGTTCTTAATGAGCACCTATGAGATAAGTTGTAGAAGTATACAAAATTTCATGGAAATCGGTTCGGCGGTTCCGAAGAAACCGTTTTCACCCCCTTTCACCCCTTTAATGGTTGAATTTCGAAAAATCGCTTCTCAGCTATAACCTGTGAGGCAAGTTGAAGAATTATACAAAATTTCGTGGAAATCGGTTCAAAGGTTCCGGAGAAACCGTTTTCACCCCTTTTCACCCCCTTAGGGGTTGAATTTCAAAAAACCGTTTTTTAGTGAGCACCTATGAGGTAAGTTGTATAAGTATTCGGAATTTCATTGAAATCGGTTCAGTGGTTCTGGAGATTCGCTGATAGTATGTGAGTACGTGGTATTTCGCTTTTATATATATAGAAGATATATAAGAACTGACACTACTATCTGTACACGGCTGGATTGCTGATGTGTGCATCGATACTGTGAAAAATTAGATAGCGGCAGAGTTACATTTGGTAAAGTGGAATAACAAATGGGGGCGTGTCGTACAGCGTGGCTCATATTTGCTGCAGCACATCAAAAGCCGGAAGCAATCTGATATGCGATCGTGCGAACTTCCAAGTCACCCTGCTGTGAAAACACTTTTCAACTCAACAGGAGAGCTCAACTTAGGTTGCAGCTTTTCCGACTAAAGCTATACACTGTTTGAAAGGTATTTTCAATACAAATATTTTGGTATATATAACTTTTCCCCATGCGAACAATTTTTTTTCTATAAATCGATTTGAAATTTATGACTAAAATACTGTTTTTTTATTTATTTTCTCATATTTTTTCATGTAAATTGAGTATTTTAAATTTCTGTAAGGTGCTATTTCAATCTTTATTGGGTCGAGGAATTCGAGTCTGAAATTTATTTTTTCATAAAATGAACATTAGATGGCGCTGTCACGTATTTTTTCATAATTTATATATATATTTATGTATTAACACGCTAGCGGCCGTATTTTTGAAGATATTCGAACCAAATTTTAATATGTTATTTCTGGGGTTAATAGCTAGGTTAAGTTCGTTAATGAGCAAAATCGGCCCAAGGGGGTGGCCGGGGGAGGGGGTTGAAATTTTTAAAAAATTATATCTCGGCCCCTATCTCGGCCCCTATGCAATTAAGAGAGAGACTTTATTTGCATAAATAAGAGTACTCTCTTTGAGATTAACGATGACACCACCGAATTAGGGGTTCGGCGTTTGAGTGGGGGTGTGGGTGGACATTCGAATTTTTCTAAACCACGTCTTGTGGGGTATCGTTGAAAAGCTTTTGACATGGCATCAACAAGTACAAATTTATCAAGCAGTGATTTTGTTGATTTAATAATAAATAAAGGCAGGCCTAGAGGCTGAGGTAGATTTCGAAGTGTTTTGATTGCGTTTATTGGGGTAATTTGTTTTAAAAGCGAGAAACTATTTACGAATTTATAAACTACTTATCAAGAGCTTTTCAACGATACCCCACAAGACGTGGTTTAGAAAAATTCGAATTTCCACCCACACCCCTACTCATACGCCGAACCCCTAATTCGGTGGTGTCATCGTTAATCTCAAATAGAGTACTCTTATTTATGCAAATAAAGTCTCTTTCTAAACTTCATAGGGGCCAAGATATGATTTTTAAAAAATGTCAACCCCCTCCCCCAGTCACCCCTTGGAACGGTTTTGCTCAATAACGAACTTAAACTAGCTATTAATCCCAGAAATAACATATTAAAATTTGGTTCGAATATTTTCAAAAATACGGCCGCTAGCGTGTTAATACATAAATATGTATATATATTATGAAAAAATACGTGATAGCGGCATCTAATGTTCATTTTATGAAAAAATAAATATCAGATTCGGATTCCTCGACCCAATAAACATTGAAATAGCACCTTACAGAAATTTAAAATACTCAATTTACATGAAAAAATATGAAAAAATAAATAAAAAACAGTATTTTAGTCATAAATTTCAAATCGATTTATAGAAATAAAAGTGGTCGCATGGGGAAAAGTTATATATACCAAAATGTTCGTATTGAAAATACCTTTCAAACAGTGTATAGCTTTAGTCGGAAAAGCTGCAACCTAAATTGAGCTCTCCAGGTCAGTTTACACAGAGCTTTTGACTTGTTACAAGCTTTCATTTCGAGTTTAGTACAGAGATGGGCAGGCCTATGCCCGCGGGCACTTCAGCTTTTAGAGCTTTGAATATGTACACGAGCAGCTCGCAAGTCGAGAGCGCATCATTCGGCCGCCGGCCGTCATGCGAGCAGGACTATGTATCTTTGCGCTTTGCTTTCAGGTACACTGTAAATTTGAAGTCATTTTGCCATGTGGCTTCACTTTTACATGACAGGTGACGTCACCAAAATTAACAGTGTATAAAGAGCAGGAGAGAGCCTTGAAAAGCTTTCACACAATCACATTTTGAGACTGTGGTTGCATGCCCATCCCTGGTTTAGTAGCACTTAAGAGGAGGATACACCTAAATCGCGAAATTGACCAAAGTTGATACCAGATAACTCCTTTATTTCTCAATGGATTTCAATGAAAGATACATCATTTGATAGATTGAAAGTTCGCATTTGATGTCAATAGAGCGATTTTTAAACAAAGTCCTAGATTTTTTTTTATAACAGTTTAAAAAAAGTGGTTTTGCCAAATTTGGCAAATTTGTTAAAAGTTGATACCAGATAACTCCTTTATTTCTCAATGGATTTCAATGAAAGATACATCATTTGATAGATTGAAGGTTCGCATTTGATGTGAATAGAGCGATTTTTAAACAAGGTCCTAGATTTTTCATAAAGGACATTTTTCTAAGAGTAGTTTCTTGAATTTTTTAAATGTACTTTTCCTCTATTTTTGGACGGATTTTTTCAGATTTTCCTTCATTCATACACAGAAAAATGTCATTTCTTTTATTTTTTTAACTTTTTTCAATGAAGAAGTGCATAACATTAGCAATATTTTGATGTAAAATTCAAAGAATTTACCCTAAAACGCCTGAGAACAGGCAAAAATTCACACTTTTTGACCAACAATTTCTTGACTGCATACACACTCAAACACTTTGTGTATCATATGAGCGTGCCGTTCATGTACACGATTCCTCTGAGAGAAATTTCAGCGACGTAGCGAGTGACGTAGTTAGGCATGCAAAAAACAAGCACTTCGAGGCTGCGCTGCGGCGGTGTAAGATTTCAGGATAGCTAGTGGGATGCAATATAGATAAAAGTGGATTTTTGCTTACGCGCATTTTTCTTGTTCAGGCAATTTAGCCACTTGACACATTTGGTACGGGGAGGGTAGACAAAGGGGCAAAACGATTTCTCATTGGCATTTGTATTTTCAATGAATTGTAAGTTTACGTTTTTTATGACGGGGAGGGTGACGTACAAGCGAATACGATATTTCGTTAGAAAAGTTTCATTCATGACTTTAGAATTTCGTATATGTTCGAGAAAAGGAGTTTGCCTTGCTTTTATGAATTTCTACTTTCTAGTAGGTACCAATTTAATATGCAACTTGTCTGTAAAAATGCAAGTTGTTTACAATATTATAATAATTTGGATAATTTTGTACGTAGGTAGATAAGATTGCAAAACAACTAAAGAAAAAAAATAATTTAAGTAATCTAAGTACTAATCCGTATTCAGTTTTCATACTATATAGTATATTATAATATGCAACTTTTTCATGGTTTGGAGAAGGAGAAGTAGAGGACGGGGGATGGAGCAGATCTTTCGTTCCTAGTTTTCGCCAAAACAGTGTTTTGTAAACAATGTTTCCCCTATAAAACAGTCGTCAGGACCCGAAGTAAAAATATAAAATTTAGGGGGAAAATTCTGTTTAAAAAACCTATGAATCAGATTGGTTCTGAGTTATGGTTATGGGTGACGATCTGTAAAGAGTAGTGAAATTTTGAATTATTCTCACAAGTCTCGTACGCGAAAAACGGCCTGAAGAATTACTCCTGAAATAAACATTTTTTGTTACTGTATCAAATAATGCAAATCCAAAAATCGTGGTTCTAAAGTCAGTTTATTTTTCAAATACGCAAAGCGAATATTCGCACAAAGCTTATGAAAAAAATGATTTGCTTTGCTGGGAACAGCAAACAAAACAAAAACGCCATCTCTGAATTATTATGGATCAATAGCCAAATCAATAAATTATTGAAATGCCTACTAAGTAGGTTATGTGATCATGACCATGATTCATGAGTTTATTTTTTACCGTCGAATCAGTATGTCAATTGATACCGCCACCTTTCTCTAATTCTATTCGAATCTTTACAAAATCATACTCCTATTTGTTCAATTGTTTATTAATTAAATCAAAATGTTTCATAAGAATGCACAGAATGCAGCTAAAATGCAACAATATATCCCTCATAAACGGAGAAATGGATGATTATCAATGATTAGTTAATTGATAAAAATTCTACGTATAATATTACTCCAAAATTATTATTTTTATCTATAATAATCTAAAATTCTAAAGTATCTAAAAAATAAAACTAAAAGAAAACAAAGCCATGTAAACAAATTTTCTTATCGGGCAGGGGCACTCACAATCGAGAAATTCAAGAATTGAATTTACCCAAAACTGGGAACGAAAAACCTGCCCCGTCCCCTACGTCGCCCTTCCCCATCAAACGTTTTTTTCCGCAAGCGCCAAGTAGTAGCAGAGGTGATCGTTATGCAGAAGACAACCAGAAAGCGACGCGAAGCCCAAGGAAGGAAAATCGATATTTTTTGCGTGCCTCTAAAATAGGGATGGGCATGCAACCACAGTCTCAAATTGAGATTGTGTGAAAGCATTTCAAAGCTCTCTCCTGGTTTTTATACACTGTTAATTTTGGTGACGTCACCTGTCATGTAAAAGTGAAGCCACATGGCAAAATGACTTCAAATTTACAGTGTACCTTTGAGCGCAAAAAAATATAGTCCTGCTCGCATGACGGCCGGCGGCCGAATGATGCGCTCTCGACTTGCGAGCTGCTCGTGTACATATTCAAAGCTCTAAAAGTTGGAGTGCCCGTGGCCAAAGAATATCTATTAACTCATGATACAAAGAACATAAGGTATGCCAATGATTTCTCACCCGCGCCATTTTGCGCGTCATCGGGTTCACCCAATGAGCGTCCGATGGTTTGACAGCATTTTGTTTACAAATTCGTGTACAAGTTTTAAAAGTTTTTAAAGATTTTGAATAGTTTTTAATATTAATTGTACTAATTTGTATTTAAAATTGTGGTTTAGTGTGTACTAAAGAACTGTAAAAATATCATGAAATACACTGAAATACTGTTAATTAAGGCAAAAGTTGCAAATGTCGAAGAAGAAGTGAAGAAGTTATATTTCAGATATAGAATGTATTTTAAGATAAGATATTTAGACCGAAATTAGTCTAATGTTGTCAGTAAACAAAACTTTAGAAAAAAATAAAACTGTGACATAAAATTTACTGTTTTATTGTTTCGTCTATATTACACTTTTAATTTAATTTTGATTATATTTTTATATGGATTATAATATAAAGTTTCAGTTGTTATTAATTGAAAAATATCAGTTTAAATAATTTCTCAGATGAATTGCCGAGGGAAATGCTTTCAGTAACATTTGAAAAGAGCGGCTGAAAATTACGCATTTGAAAATATGTGCACGTAGTGACGTCACGGAAGCTGTCAAAAAAATCTTTGGCATACCTTATGTTCTTTGTATCATGTATTAACTAAGAAGCGACACCTCTCGTATGTACACGATTTGGGTTGTTCTTGTGTAAGTATATGCCAGTAAAATTAGACAGCAACAGAATGACATTTGGTAGAGAAGGATATGAAACGAAACGATGATGTTCACATATGGAGCGCAAAATGTTTGGCGCGAATATTTGAATCTTATAATAATAACAGAAGGGGTTTTCGTTTTACTTCTCTTTGAGATAAATAATTTATTTTTAAAGTTGCTTTTGCTCACTTCTTTTAAGAACAGTAACAATGTAAGACTGCTTTCCCGGTGAGTTTGCATTGCATGAGGATTGAGGGGAAGAGCTTTTCATCGATTGCACGCATATAACCTACGGGGATCGCCGTATAAAAACCAAAGAATATCTACAATAAGAAGGGTCACTCTACTGCATATTTGTGTGGGTACATATTTGTCCAAAAAGAAAAAATAAAACGCGTCATAAGCGGAAGCAGGTATATTCTATCATGCTGTCAAATGTTCGAAACTTCGAACTATCTCTTACTTGTTAAAATGTGGGGTGCTGTCTTCGATAGCGCTTTATTATATACAACCACCGCCGTATCCAATGCAAACGCAGCTCATGAACTTTCATTTTGTTTTTGTAATGTGTGTAATTTTAAGGGCAAGCGGAACTTTAATTTGCGCGGGCTGAACTTAAAGCATCGCGAGCGGAACTTAAAGCCTCGCGAGCGGAACTTTAAGCAGAACTTAAAGTTCTGTGTTGTTTACGAGCACTCATTGGTTGAAACGTGACGCCTACATTTCCTTTCCCTTTTCACAAAGTGTAATTCACTTGCCATCTATTTCTATGACGCTTGCTGTACACAATCGCAACTCGAAACGTGTACAGACATTTGTGACCCTTCTTATTGTAGATATTCTTTGATGCAACCACAGTTTCAAAATGTGATTGTGTGAAAGGTTTTCAAAGCTCTCTCACGCTTTTTGCACAGTGCAAGAAAGTTTACAACTTAGCTGTCAAGGTAAAATTGAGCCACATGGCTAAATGACTTCAAATTTACAGTGTACCTGAATGCAAAGCGCAAAGAGACATAGTCCTGCTCGTATGACGGCCGGTGGCCGAATGATGCGCTCTCGACCAAAGAATATCTATCAATAAGAACTAAGTCTCTGACGTCAAAATTTTATACATGTATGCAAACAAGTAAAAAACAAGGCAAATTTGTGCGAGACGGCACGGCACTAATGTAAATTACGTGCAAGAGGGAAAGAGCGCCAAGCAGTGTTGCTGCGGATGACGTAGACATTCTCTGCCTCTGACTATCAGCTGATCGTTTTTTCTTGCTGTATTTTAGATATGCAACAACTCGAGGTGAAAGCCTGACTCAAGTCAAAAGCTCTTTGGGTCAGTTGAGTTGCAAAGAGCTTTCACAGCAGGGCGATTCGGAAGTTCGCACTGATTGCAAGTCAGATTGTTTGCGACTTTAGTTCTAGGTGGCAAATATGAACCGCCCTGTTCGCCAACCTCACTTTTGTTGTCCCATTTCAGCAAAAGCCACTCTCATGCTATCTAATTTTTCAATGCTTAAATGTACACATCGGCAATTCAGCCGAGTACAGACGTGCTGACGTCAGAGACTTAGTTCTTATTGATAGATATTCTTTGCTCTCGACTTGCGAGCTGCTCGTGTACATATTCAAAGCCCTAAAAGCTGAAGTGCCCGGGGGCATAGGCCTGCCTATCCCTGATAACCGTTTTGTTTTTTTTAACACATTTATTTATCTATTTACGTAAGGATCATGATACAAAGAACATAAGGTATGCTAAAAATTTTTTTGACAGCTGCCGTGACGTCACTGCGTGTACGTATTTTCAAATACGTAACTTTTTGCCGCACTTTTCAATTGTTAGTGAAAGCATTTCCCTCGGCAATTAATCTGACAAATTATTTAAAATTATATTTTTCAATTAATTACAAATGAAACCTTATATTATAATCCATATAAAAATATAATCAACATCTAATTAAAAGTGTAATATAGACGAAACAATAAAACAGTAAATTTGTCACAGTTTTTATTTTTTTCTTAATTTTTGTTTACTGACAACGTTAGACTAATTTCTATTTAAATATTTTATCTTAAAATACATTCTACATCTAAAAAATAACTTCTTCACTTCTTCTTCGACATTTACAACGTTTGCCAAAATTAACAGTATTTCAGGGTCTTTCGGAAAAGCAGAATATTTTAATGATTCTTCACCATATTTTCTTTTCATGACATTTTTACAGTTGTTTATTCCATACTTAACTATTTTAAATACAAAACGGTATCAATTAATATTAAAAACTATTAAAAATCTTTAAAAACTTTTAAAACTTGCACAAGAATTGGTAAACAAAAAGCTGTCAAACCATCGAATGCTCAGTGGGTGAACCCGATGACGCGCAAAATGGTGCGGGTGCGAAATCATTGGCATACCTTATGTTCCTTGTATCATGTGTAAGGATTAGACCATTAGACCGATCTCTAGCCTACATTATTGCAACTCTTATGAACTTATTAGTACTTCATTCAGACAAAGCCAGTGCAGTTGTGAGTAGAATGTTCCAGTAGTTTTCTTCTCGAGCAGTTAACGACTACTTAGGAAAGGGTTCCCAAGATGGTCACGGTGCTTGTTGAATGTTGGTTCTTGCAGTTAGTTTGGTTGGCATATTTCTTCTTGATGCTGCGTCTGCAGTCCTTATAGAACTGGTGGATGAGCGAAGTTTCCAGCAGGACTGTAAGAACCATCAGTAAGGTTTACAGGTGGGTTGAAACTATGTCGACTGGGTTTATCCTGTTGATTGGTGACTGACGGTCTTTGCATTTCCCTGGACATTTTATTGTGCCGGAAGCCTGAGGTTAGCTATTTGTAGTGGGTCAATTCTCTTTAATCGGCGGAATTTTTCTTAATTCAATATATGCTTTTAGCTGTGATGTTTGGGTGATTGCGAAGTTTTTTATGATACTTGCACGATTGCTTGCACAATTTTTTTGCTTCATCAAAAATTGAGTTGACATTAGTGTCTCTTTGGATAATTGAGTTATTCACATATCTCGGTGCATTGAGTATTGCCCTGACCATCTTTGTTTGCATTCTCTGGATGATGGCAAGATTTGATTTTTTGGCTGAACCCCAGATTTGTAGCTCATACGCCCAGATGGGTTTTAGAATAGACTTGTAAATAATTATTTTTGTGCTCACATTTAGATTGGATTTTTTATGGAGCAGCCAGTAGAGATTACGGTATTCTAGCTTGAGCTGTTCCTTCTTCTTCATGATGTGGGCTTTCCAAGTTAGCTTTGAGTCTAGATGAAGTCCAAGGTACTTAACAGTCTTGACTTGTGTTATTTCCTTGTTATTTATGATTATAGGTCGACAGTTAACTTTCCTGAGGGCAAAGGTGATTTGCCCAGTTTTACTTTCATTAATTTTAATTTTCCATTGTTTTGTCCATTCAATTACTCTATTTGTTTGCTCTTGCAACTCTCTTACTGCAGTTGTAGGGTTGGCATGGGTGAAAAGGATTGCAGTATCGTCTGCAAACGTTGTAGTTAAGAACTCTTGTTGAGTTGGGAGATCAGCAGTGTAGATTAACTAGAGAAGTGGTCCCAGTACACTTCCTTGGGGTACACCCGCTCTTATCGGGTATGAGCTGCTAACACTACCTTTATGTTTAACTCTGAAAGTTCTGTTTACTAGATAACTGTACAGTATGTTGTGGACTACTGGCGGTAGATAGCGGGAGATTTTGAATTTTAACCCGTGGTGCCACACGTTGTCAAAGGCCTGGGCTACATCTAAAAAGACTCGCACGCATATCTTTTTTTGGTCAATGGCATTATTGATTTTATTGACTAGTTTGTGTACTTGTTCGATAGTGCCGTGATGATTACGAAATCCAAATTGGTGATCTGGAATTAGTTTTCTTTTTGTAAGGAGCGGGTGGAGTTTGTCTAGCAGAAGTCTTTCGAAGATTTTCGATAAGATAGGGAGTAAACTAATTGGTCTATAGGAGGTTATTTGGGTCTTGTCTTTTCCTAGCTTGTCTTATTCTAGCCTCCTTCCAGGTTGCTGGGTAATAGCTATTGCATTGATGGCCTTTTTGCCACTTAGAGGAATAGCTTTAAGGAATTTGCTTGTGATAAGATCATGCCCTGGGGCCTTGTTGTTATTAACTTCTTGGATTTTTTTAGTAAGAGCGGAAAAGTAAACTTCATAGGTTTTTTGGGCAGGGGAGTGTAAATTAGTGGAGGCGGCTCTAGGGGGCACTAAATTCGTTGGGAGTGAAGACTTCTGCTAAGTGCATCCACCGTTGATTTTCCTTTTCTAAAGCCATACTGCCTGTCGAAGAGATCTGCCGCCTCGAAGACAGCCTCATGAAGGCGAGGTTTCAACAATTTCAAGCTTGCCCGCCGAATCCAGCATACACAACGGCCTGTATGACGTCGGAGAATCTGCTAGCCCCTTACCCTTACTGATGAGTACAAGCTTAGGGAAATCACTAACAGAGTTGTAAAATCTAAGGAAATTTTGTGACCACTTGTTGTGAGCTCCTTACAAAAAAGCTTTTAAGCTGACATCTCTAATTTGTAATAGGTGTACTGCTCCACATGTATTAGGCATGTCAAACTATATCACATGCATGCGAGCTACATGTGTATTGCGTACGCAAGGCCACTCCACTTGTAGACAAACCGGTTTTATGTGGCCTGTAGGCGGATTTTCTTAGCACGGCTTTTGAAGAAATTATAAGAATTCGGCAATTAATTTTCGTTCCCCCATTGCAAGTCAACTTCTTCTACTCGGAAGTTGGGCTTAAGGGCCCAGTCCAATAGCTCCATCACCGTCACCGTCAACGCCACCGTCAAGAGCGCTCGTGCCGATTTCGGGTACTCTTCGGGCTGAAAAAACTTGTTTTTTGTATGGGAAACAAAACCCGAAGACTCAAATTAACGTTGAGGGAACCGAAAAAGAGTACGCCGTCAAGCCCTTCAAGAGAGAATTTTTACTTCGGTTCTGACGAATGTTTTAGAAGGCAAACATTGTTTACGTTAAGTACTTCAGTAAAGTAGGCAATTCAATTTTTATTTTGAATGGAAAAATGTTTAGTTGTTTTTATAATATATTGCTTAGGGGAGAACGGGGCCAATTGTAACGCGGGGCAAATCGCTCTCGCCTTGCGCCATGCTCGTGTACATATTCAAAGCTTTAAAAGCTGGAGTGCCCGCGGGAATAGGCCTGCCCATCACTGCTGTACACCCAGGTCTCCGACAAGTGGAGGTTGAGCCGGTGATCAGTAGGTATCACCTAAAATGTCTTCGAGCATCACCAGTGGTACACGTTCCACCGCCCAGTAACCCCTTTCGTAACGCATGTTAGCCTAGCCTTTCTGAAATTTTTTAAAGTTTTCAATTATTTTCATTAAATTGCTATATATAAAGCACACATTTTATATCAGATACAAATACATCGACATCAGACGACGAGGATAATGAGTTTTATGATGCCCAAGAGGAAAACTTAGCTGTGGCTCCACAAGAAGATTCATTTATACTGAAAATTCCAACAAGGCGGTGCTCACAGGATGCGACAGGAAGTTCATCAGAAAGTGAAGAGCCAAAAAGTGAAACGAAGCAGGTAAAGAATCAGGTTAAAATTATATTACCTTTTGTCTTACTGTGTTTACAAAAAATAGATACCTATGTACTATGTTTATTTTTTTTTGTTTTAATAAAATGAAAAAGGTTCTCGTGGTTTCTCAAGACGATAATCCGAAAGCAGTGGACAAAACCGATTTTCGTTGTGAAAATAATAGCGTAAATTCAATGTCATTTCCAATTTGCGCAACAGAAACACAACAATTGATTAGAAGAAGAAGGACACGTGTTCCTGACAAACCCAATTACCCATTAAATCTTTGGTCTATCATGAAAAATTGTATTGGTAAAGAGTTGTCGAAAATACCTATGCCTGTGAATTTTAACGAACCATTGTCTATGCTTCAGAGGTAATCAAAGTCTATCCCTTAATTCAGTTTTAATTTATGTTTATCTCTAGATTAACGGAAGATTACGAATATTCAGAACTATTAGATCAAGCTGCCTTATGTAAGGATCCTTGTGAACAATTAGCGTATGTTGCGGCGTTTACTATATCTAGTTACTCGACCACTTCAAATCGAACCGGAAAACCGTTCAATCCACTCTTAGGTGAAACATTCGAATTTGACCGAACTGACGATCTCGGGTGGCGAGTGATCTCCGAACAGGTATCGCATCATCCTCCTATGGCCGCAATCCATTGTGAGGGTAAGGGGTGGATTTGCTGGCAGGAATTTACAATGACTAGCAAATTTCGTGGAAAATATCTACAAGTTATTCCTCTAGGTAATGCCAATGTTGAATTTACTAGTAGTGGCAACAAATACACGTGGAGAAAGGTAATAATAACTTTTCGATAAGTTTCAGTGTTTCTAAGAAATGTTGTGACGATTAGGTAACGACTACAGTTCATAATATAATTGTGGGAAAGCTATGGGTGGATCATCACGGCGATATGGAAATTATTGGACAGAAAAACGCCAAAGGACTTCAGTGTCATCTAAAGTATATCCCTTATTCGTACTTCACACGGGATACCCAACGTCGTGTTAAAGGTGTTGTAATCAATAGAGATGGTGAAGTAAAGTGGGTCGTAAACGGAACTTGGGATAACAAAATTGAAACTGCTCCTGTTATTTCGACTTCAGGCAGTGCTGAGAGTCCTATTTATAAAACTGGAAATTATAAAAATATTTGGACGAGGAGATTACCTCCACCAGATAGTGACAAGTACGATCATTTGAATGAATTTTTTATATCGTTTTATAAAATTTGGTTTTTCAGATACTATAATTTTACTATTTTGGCTAGCCAGTTAAACGAGCCTGAGAGTAATGTAGCTCCAACAGATTCAAGATTACGACCTGATCAACGTCTGATGGAAAATGGCCGATGGGAAGAGAGTAATCAAGAAAAAATGAGGTAAGAAAATTGAGTTTTTCTTTTTAATTCAGAATAGTCTTATTTGCATTTCAGGTTGGAAGAAAAGCAGCGTGCTAGTCGTAGAGAGCGTGAAGCGGAAGCAGAACATGCGGCAGCTGAAGGGCGTCCTTATCCTCCTTATGAACCGATGTGGTTTACAAAAGAGCGGGAACAAGGCACCGATAATCTAATTCACGTGTATCGTGGAGATTACTGGGAATGCAAGAAGAAACAAGACTGGTCAAGGTGTCCGGATATATTCTAAATCAAGTTCTGAGAACTCAACACAATGTTGGTTTCTTTTCTCCGTTTTCTGTATTTTAATTCCTTTGCTTCCAATCGATTAATCAAACACAGAAACTGTAATTTATATGCATTCACATTACCCCAAAAAAAAAAAAAAATTCTTGTTGAAAACAATCATAAAAATGAAATAAATGTTAAAATTGAAGGTATACAAGTCTTTAAACAAATAATTCCAAAGTTTACTGAGCTTTCCATTTATTGATTCATTGATTCTTCATATTTTGTTAAATAGCTTTTGTATGACATACTTTTCTCATTTCCGGTGGTCCGTGTGAAATTTTTGGCGGCTCATAGAAAAATTAATATATGGTGTCCATTTTAACTCATTAGGGGTTTTAAGTTAAAACTTTTAACTTTCAGCAACTCTTCTTGCACCTTTACATAACTAGTTAGAATAGAACATAGTTAACATAGAACCATTTTCCTCAGATAGGCTGGCTTATAATAATAGATAGTTGGTTAGGGTTTTTCACTCAAGAATGGTTTTGGTGGGTTGAATTAGGATAGTGGTTAATAGTTCTGATTGAGCTTTATCTAAAGGTGCAGAAATGTCGCTCTCAGGTAAAAACCTCTCCTAGAAGTTCAAGAATTAGGAATAGTTTTCATCCCCTATTTCAAAAATCCTGGAACACATGTTTCTTCATTTTTAACAAAAGGCCAAATACTAATTTTTTATGTTTTTTCAAAAATGGCGGATATTCATATAAATTTCATCCCAGATTTGAACCATTTAGGGGGTTGAATTTCAAAAACTTCTGATACACGTGTTTATTTATTTCTATCTTGCAAAAGGCCAATACCAATTTTTATTAATTTTTTAATTCAGAAATGTGGGTTTTTTCATATTAACTTGCATTCCCTATTTAACCCTCTTAAATGTAGAATTTGAAAAAACCCTGATACACTTGTTCATTTATTACCTACAAAAGCCCAAATGCGAACTTTTTGCATTTTAGAGAAGAAGTTTTGCTTCCGTATCGATCAGACGTGTTTATTTGTTCTCCTGTGTTTGTTGTATTAATTATATGGTATTCGCGTCCCTGGTATTCGCGATTTCTGGTTCTGTACCTACTAAGTCGATGTTGAACTTTTTGTATCAAAATTGCAATGGACTTAGAACTAAAACGAATGATTTTATTTTCAATTCTATGTGTGGTGATTTTGATGTTGTAGCCTTAACTGAAACTTGGCTTCATAGAGATATTGCTGATTGTGAACTTTTTGACTCCTCTTATCAGGTGTTTCGCCGGGATTAAAATGTGTTTTCCTTCCAAACTTATTCCCATTCCATCTTCTGGTGATGTGGAGGTGCTATGTACTATGTCTCGACTAGGGAGGAATAAGAATATTTTTACAACTTGTCACTATGTTCCTCCTGGTTCGAATTTGATAACATATCAGGCTCATGTGGCTGCGATTGAATTTGTTTTGGAGCTTGCTTCTGATGGGGATGAAGTTATTGTTTTCGGTGACTTTAACCTGCCGAATATCGTGTGGCCATCCGATGACAATGTGAATTCTGGTTGTCCTTCATCTACCTCGCTGTCACAGCTGGAGTACTATTTTCTGGATTCGATTATTTCTTTTGGCCTTCATCAAAGGAACATTATTGGGAATCAGCGATCTCGTATCCTGGACCTTGTGCTTACTTCTTCTCCCGGAAGCTTTGGGTTGTGCCGCAGTGTTCGCCCTTTGTCGTGGAAGACGCTCATCATCCTGCCTTGTCAATTGTTTTTATTTATTGTGATATTTTAGTTGAACCACGTTTTACTCAATCTTTTAATTTTGCTAAAGCTGATTTTTTGCTTATGCATAATTTATTAGTCTCATCTGATTGGTCAGATGTTTTTAATTGTATTGATTTAAGTAACGCTTTAATTTCATTTTATTGTATTGTTTTTGATTGTTTTGTTAATTCTGTTCCCTTCACATCTAGACGGCCAGTTTGTAAGTCGTTACCTTGGTTTACTAAGGAATTAATAAATCTAAAGAATAGAAAGACAAAAGCTTGGAAATGTTATATACGTGGGGGACTTGGTGCTGATTACGCGAAATATATATCGAAATATGCGACGTTTCTTCAATGCCCTCTCCGCTTCAGTTTATAAGGAATATATTGAGTCAACTAAATTCAGGCTGCGTAATTCCCCTAAGGAGTTTTGGAGTTATGTAAATACGAAGCGGAGGGGTGATGGTATGCCTGTTTTTATGAATAACGGTACAAAGTCTTCGGATGATCCTCTTGAAATTTCAAATATGTTTGCTGATTTCTTTAGGGCTTCTTTTGCTCTTCATGATGGGCTTAGTAGTGGATCCGCGCCTTATACTCCTAAGGGTCCTTTGATTGATTTTGATATTGCAGAAATTGATGAATCTTGTGTATTGACTTATTTAAATGGCATAAAAGTGAATCTGTCGCCGGGACCGGACGGTGTTCCTGCTTCTGTGCTTAGAAATTGTTCTTCTTCCCTTGCACTTCCTTTGTCTTATTTGTTTAATCTTTCCCTTAAGTACTCCTTGTTTCCCGATTTATGGAAACTTACATTTATTATTCCACTTCACAAAAAAGGTAAACGTGATGTTGTGTCAAATTTTCGTCCTGTTGCTAAATTGTCTGCTATTCCTAAAATGTTTGAGTTAATTATATAAGTTAATGAACACTTGCGGGTTTCGGTTAAAAAAAATGTTTATTCAAAAATTTACCCTTAAGTCTAGTTGACTACTTTACGATACAAGAAATTCCGCGAGACTAAAACTTAATTAATTAGGTGACGAAGTCGAGCTGGAGTCGCTGTCCACTACCTGCGGTTCGGCCGCGTGACTTTTCCTCGGATTTCATTGGGTTTTGGCAAGAATGTGCATTAGCAGGAAATTTGAATGTTTGCAGGGAATATGAATCGTGGGATCGTCTGGGAATGCAGGGAAAAGCTGGGTAAGCTTTTCCTGTGGGAAAATTTATTATTTTTGTCGAATTTTGTCGAATGTTGGTTAACTCTTCCCCTCTTAAAATGAGCGTCCTCGCGAATTCCTAAAAAATAGGGATCTGGTGAAGGCTGCCGTAAGGATATTTTCTTCTAGCAAGCTCCCCTTCAGTTTGTTCTTCGATCGTGTGTTGGATCTCTGGTGACTGCTCCTGTATAGGGTTGGGGTCCCACTTTGGTGTTGGATTTACAGTGAAGGTGATCTTGTCCTTCGTCCTTATGTGGCGGATTCCCCATATGATCAGGGCTGCTATGATAATTCCGTATGTGGTGTAATTTACTAGGTCGCTTAAGGTTTTATCTGCTTTCATCCTTGAGATTTGCTTGGTGTTGTTAAGGTGTAATTCGCGCATCATTTCCAGGGAGAGTATTTCTTCTATTTCTTCGATATTCTGCTTGTTCTGGAGTAATGGAGGGAGGATTTGTGTGGATTTCTTTTCCTGGGAGACGAATTTCTGATTGTCGATTTCGATGGAGGTGTTGTGGAATGTCACGAGGTAGGTTCCTTGGAGGTGTTCCGCTGAGCCGTTGGTGTTAATAGTTCCGTTGAAGTCGTTGAGCAGGATTATCCCTGGCATAATTTCCTCAACAGATGGTAGATGGTGGGCGTTAGTCCTTTTACAGGTAGCGATTTGGTTCTTCAGCAGTGGTGGTATGCATTTCGTTTCGCTTCTTTCTAAAATTTGTTTATTTTTACATATTGATAAATCATTGATGCTTACGCATCCATGGACTATTCCGAAAATGTTTTCTTTTGATTTAAGTATTTCCGAAAATTGGATTTTCCTAACTAAGTTGTCTTTTTTTATCGGTCTAATAATTAATCTATCGAAATTTCTTTTATCAGTAATTGGTACATCTATTATATATACTAAGTGGCTTGAGTTACGTGCTATCTTAACGCTAACGAATTCTAGGGCTTCTTCTACGCTATTATATGGGATTTCGTTTTTTTTCAAATTTATTTATTATTAAATCTATCTCCTTTTGTGACAATATATTGGAATTTACAATGTTTGATTTTGCTAGCTGGATTGATTGTATTATATTTAATAACAATTCCTTTACTATTTTTATTTTATACTGTGTGCTTAATACGAGGGTTTGTTCAAAAATGGGTTCTTTTTTTAACATGTTTAGTATGTCGTTAGTTATTTTAGTAATTTTGTTAATCCGGTCGTTGTGTTGTTCGTTAATCAATACCTGTTTGTTATTGTTATTAATTGTTTCCTCGATTTTGTTGGAGGCTAGTTCGAAGTCGTCGTGATCGGGGGTTCCCGCAATCCATTTCCACGCTGTCCCTATGAAGTTTAGGGACCGTTTTGCCTTGTGTACTGCGATTAGGTTTATGTAGTGCTCAATTTGGTTTAGTTCGTGGGATAGGAGTGGGTAAAAAGGGTTATTTGTAGGTATGTGTTTGTGTACTAGGGATAATGTTCCAGATAGGAATTGGTTGTATTGTTCTATTTCGAAGACGTGGATGAGCTTAAGGTTTCCATTTTGTATTTTAGCCTTTCCAGATTTTAGTACCACAAGCTGGGAGTGCGTGTAATCTAGGATTTCGACTTCCGCCTTCGCAGTCATCGCTATTAAATAAAGAAATCTGAAATGGAGATAAATTTGTTAGTTTCTTATGTCACTTTTGTGAATCTTTTTTCCTGAATTTGTTATGACCAGTGTTGGCCTGTTTTCCTTAACTATTTCTTCCCGATATCGGGGCGTGAGCTTGGATCCGACTCTCTTGTTATTTTTTACGTAAATGGTTTGTCCTACTTCATAGTCTTTGATGGGTTGCCTATTTTTATTGTGCGTTTCTAAGTCCTTTTGCTGTTTTTTTCGCAAATTTTCTATATTTTCCGTTCTTGTTTCCTCGAGTTGTTCGGGGTTAGTAGAGACAATTCTGCCATAGAATACTTCAATGGGTTTCCTCGATATCGTAGAATGGATACTGCAGTTGTATTCATATATCGAGCGTTCGAGTAACTCTTCGAAATTTCTGTGAGTATTGTCCCTTTTTAGACACCTCATTATTTCGGTTAGTGTGGAGTGGAAACGTTCCACCTGTCCATTTACTTCGCTTTTGTTCACAGGAGTTCTATAGACATTGATATTCAATTGATCTTCCATCATAAAGGTTATGGACTCTGAATTTAAGGATTTTTCGCCATTGGTTACGACGCTAACTGGAACACCAAAGAAGAAGAGAAGTTCGCGAAGAGGTCTCCTTACGTCCTCTATAGCCTTGGATTTGAGAACTCTTGCTTGGGCAAATTTTGAAAATTTATCTAACGCAGTTAGGATTAGGTGTTTCTCCGTAGAATATATATCTACGTGTATGGTATGTCCGGGGTATTCCGGCAATGGGGTAGGTTTCAAAATGGGGTTATTTGGGTGTCTCTCGTACTTGTTTTCTCGGCACGTAGTGCATTGTTTAACGAATTTACGTATTTTTGAGCTCATTTTTGGAAAGTAGAATTTCTCGATAATTTGTAGTCTATTTTCGTTGGCGTTTCGATGTGCCCTCTTATGAACTTGCAAGATAATTTCCTCCTGTTCTGTTTCGGTTTGGATATTTTCTACTTCCTTTTGGGTGTATCGGATCTTGTAATTACTAAAGTAAAACGGGTAGAGTTCTTGAATGAGTCCCATTGTTCGCTCATCGGTGGAGAGTCCGTTTATTACATTGGGGTTAAGGTATCTTTTAAAGATACCAACAATATTTTCTCTAGTGTAACGTGGTTCTGTAAAGATATGTCTAAAGTAATTTGGAAAAGGTTTTTCTAGTTTGTAGGATGTCGTTTCCCCTAGTTTCAATATAATCTGCGTGCGGAATGCGTTAATCGGTGCGGTAGAGGTCGGTATGAGGTTATGGGAGGAACTCTCGTCGCTATGCATCGTAGGTGTCATAGAATTGATGTTTGTAGTTTTTGGATTCCTGGAAAGTGCGTCGGCTACTACATTCGCTCTTCCAGGCTTATATTTTATTTCGTGATTATATTCTTCGAGGGCGGCTTTCCACCGTTTCATTTTTGCGTTCGTGTTTTTATTACTAAGGGCAAACGTTAGGGGCTGGTGATCCGTAAAAATCTTGACCTTTTTTGAACCGTATAAATAATTACGAAGAGAATTTAGGGCCCAGATTATAGCCAACATTTCTTTTTCGTTGGTTGCGTATTTCTCTTCCGTTTTGCTTAGCGTCCTGGAAAGGAAGGTGATTGGTTTCCCGTCTTGGGCTAGTACGGCACCGATCGCATACTGCGAGGCATCGGTGGTGAGCTCGAATTCTCTATCGAAATTCGGAAACGAGAGTATAACATCTCGTGAAGTGAGGGAATTTTTTATTTTAGAGAATGCTTCGAGGGCACTCGCGTCTAATTGTATTTTAATTTTGTTAGATACACGTTTCGATACGCGACCTTGTTCACTTCTAAGTAGTGATGTCAGAGGGTTTGCCAATTTCGCATAATCACGAATGAATCTACGGTAATACCCAGCGAGACCTAGGAAGGAGCGCAAGTCCTTCAACGTTCTAGGTGGCGGGAAGTTGTTAATTGCTTCCACTTTCTTTGGGTTGGTGGTTATACCATTTTTGGAAATTATGAAACCTAAGAATTCCACAGTTTCTTTAAGGAATTCGCACTTATCGACCTGTACTTTCATATTTGCTTTTTCCAGCGTTCTGAATACTAGTTCGACATTTTTCATGTGTTCGTCCTCGTCGGCACCGAAAATGATGATGTCATCAATGTAAACGTAACACCTGACACCAATGTGTTCTCTCAAGATGTCGTCCAATGTCCTTTGGAATATCGAGGGGGCATTTTTCAGACCAAAAGGAAGGCGAGTAAACTCGTACTTTCCATTGTTTACGCTAAATGCAGTTTTCTCAAAATCACATTCGCGTAATGGGATTTGATGGAACCCGCTCTTGAGATCTATTACTGTGAAAAGTTTACTATTACCGAGATTCGAGAGAACTTCGTTTATCTCGGGTATCGGGTACCTATCAGGGACGGTGACTGCGTTCAATTTCCTGTAGTCAATCACTAATCTATATTTTTTTTCACCTGAGGAATCCAATTTTTTTGGTACTACCCATACTGGTGGGTTATATGGGGATCTAGACGGTCGAATGATACCATCTCTTAACAATTTCTTTATTTCCTCGTTTACTATCGCTTTAAGTGCTACCGGGTAGGGGTAAGACCTGGAGTATACTGGGTTATTATCGGTGGTACGTATCTCCCCTTTAACCCTTGTCGTGTACGTAAGCCTCTCATCAGGCTCGGAAAATAGATTTGGATATTTCCTGAGTAAGTCCAGGAGTCTTTCCTGTTGGTTTGTTGAAAGATGGGAGGTTTTCGCATTTACATTATTGACTGATTGGGAAGTATGTTGTTTTAGTTCAATTTTCAGATTGTCTTTAAGAATCATGAGATTTTTAGCGGTGTGAATGACTGCACCCAGATCTCTTAAGCTATCATTCCCAAGGATTCCATGGAACGATTTAAGTTGTGGGAGGATATAAAATTTTAGACTGGGGCCTTTGGTGCCGAATAGTTTAAGGTTTGCGAAGTGGGATATTTTTACATTACCTGCAACAGAGTTGGCGGAAAAAGGATTTTCTATCGGTAGGGGATTCAAAACGCAACAAGGTTGGACGTAGTTTTTGTTGGAACCTGTATCAATCAAAAATTTTAGGGTATTTCCGCTCTTCGCCTTGTATTCAAAGAAAGGAAGCGAAGAGCTTACATTTCTAAAAAATGAAGATTATGTTCTCCTGAGTTGAATAGGTCTGGTTCTTCGCACTGAACTGTAGAGTAAGAATTGGTATCTGCTCCCATGTAATCAATAAGGGTTTCTTCCTGCATGTTGTCTGAGTCATTCAGGAGTTTATTATAGTCGTTGAGCCCATCAGCTAGGTTCGATGCCTGCGTGTGGTACATACGCTGCTGTTTATTTGGTGCGCCTATTTGTTGTGAGTAAGTTCTCTTATGAGGTTGAAATTGGGGACGTGGAGGAGGTCGATTTTGGTAATTTACCACTCGCGAATGGATGGATCTGTCTACATCCATGGGTTCAGGTCTGGGTAAAGGTTTCGGCGGTAATTGTGGTCGACTTTGGAATTGGGGCGAGCGAACTGTTGCTGTTGAAAATGATTTGGGGTAAATAATTGTCTGTATGTAAGTTCGGGGAAGAACGGCCGTTTAGGCAAAGGTGCGCGAGGATTTTGTGTATGCCTCGGCGGAACGGGAGGAGAGATACTGCTCATCATTCGGCGTGGAGTATTATTGTTGTTGTTATTATTATTATTATTAGCGTATTGTGTGCGATAATTAATGTTCTCTAGTTTAAGGCAGAGATGCAGTGCCTGCGGGAGATCTGCTGGTTCGCGCATGCTTAGCAACCTTGGCAGATCACCTTTCAGACCACGGATAAATGTATCGAGTGCCTTATCTCTGTAGGAATTTACAAGAATGCCCATTGCTTCTGTACTCATTTCCATGCTTGATATTTTGTTGAGTATAAGCGATAAGTGATGGTATACGGATTGATAAAATCCTTGAATATTATCGTTTCCCTGAATCAGGCACGTCATTTGGTACTCCAATGTACCCAGATCGCGTTTGTCTGCATAGTGCAGGGTTAAACAACGAGCGATTCGGTCCCAATTCAAGGGGGTGTTATAAGATTCCAAGGCTGTATCAGCCTGGCCAACGATCTTGTTTCTAATTACATTTAATATTCCATAATATTTTGGTGTGCCTTTCATAAATTCATAAATTTTAAGAATACGCTCTACACTTTTTTTCCAGGAGCTAAATTGTCCCGGTTCACCCGAAAATTCCCTAAGACTTTTAACTACGTCGGGAACTTTATCCATTTCCGATAAATTCCCTATTTGATCATCGTTTATCCTCTGATCTACGTCAAGGCTGGGGTCGATACTAGGGTTTAGCAGAGAGTCGACAATTCTTCTGCAGTCTCGGTTTATTAGGGTGGAAACGAGCGTTTCTATTTGTTCGCGTGTAATTGTCCCACCTGCTGCACCTCCTGCGCCGCCTGCTGCGCCTCCTGCGCCTGGCGCACCGGAGAGCATCGGTGGTCTTATTAAATTGTTTTCGTTTCGGGATGTCATATTGTAAAGCGAAGTCTTCTCTTTTTTGTTTTTTATTTGGAAATTAGTTTTATATTTTTTGTTATTTATTGTTTGGTTTACTTTATTAGAGGTATTTATCGCACTTCGGTATTATAGGCAAATGTTTCTTTATTTTTATAAGTTTGGCACTTGTTCTGTATAATTTGATTCACTTAAAAAAAAATTTTTTTCACTTGCGATTAAATAAACAGAGAGAAGGAAGTATGGTTTCTTTTTATTTTAGAAAAATAGTTTCTTAATTTACTTACATTAAACCGAAGACCATGTTGCGCATTCTTTTTTCACAACATTCGGGCCCCACGTTGGGCGCCACTTTATGTTGCGCATTCTTTTTTCACAACATTCGGACACCCCGTTGGGCGCCACTTTATGTTGCGAAGCAAAAATTTGGTGCCTGCAAATATGCAGGCAGAGGCTGATTCCTGCAGGATGATCCATTCATCCGACAGAAATCAGCCTCGATGAAGCGGCTGTTGCCAGGAAGTACCCGGCTAAAATACTTCCCCCGGAGACAGCAGTGGGAGGCGCGAGCTTGTTCGGCTAGCATCGCGGTAGTGTGGGGGGGTAGCCAAAACTCCCTCGCCGTCCCCAGGCTTCATCCCGCGCAACGAAATCTCGCGCGAAGGGAAACGACGAAAATCGCGAAGGGTAAAAGGGGCAAATGACAGTACGGGGGGGAGACATGTCCCAACTTACCTGTGCTGAGGGGGGATTAGATGGAGTTATCCCCTTGGGCAGCCCTCTGTCCTCCCTCTATTCCCTCCTTGCCCATTTTGTGGAAGGGAATCCTTGGTTGGTGTCAACCCGCTGAAACAAAAAGTTAAGCGCTCATGCGCTGAAACACAATCAAACGGGGAACGAGGTGTCGAGAAAGAAAGACTCGAGGATTAAGTCTAACCCATATAATTCATTTTTATTTCGCTCACCTAAATTCAGATATAAATTTACTCATCTTATGTTTTTTTTCTTTACCTTGAACTTTCAATACTAGTACAAATTCTTCGACCAATCCCCTGTCAATACAACAAAAAAGAAACTAAATAACTAAATAACTTCTGGGGTGAGGAGGCCCGAATTCCGGCGCACGCACTACAATTCTGTGATAGAAGCAGATACCAATGCAATTTAATTTTTTTGGGTGCGCAGAGGGGAGAACTGTGGCCACATTTCTTTCTCTGGGGTTCACTTGTTTTTTTTTTTTCTTTTTGATTAATAGAGCGCAAGACGGGGCTTTCTCCCCCTTACAACGATCTTGACAACGTATTTCTGAAGCAAACTTACTCTATACGGAATAAAAAGGGAGATTGTCGGAGCTTTGCTAGAATAGCTACTCGAAATGAAAACAAATACAAAGTTACGCTCGAGAACAGTGAGTTCCACTGTCGGAACGAAATTCCTGACACTAAATAAACTTATAACTAAAACAGCAACGAAAAGAAAATCGAATGCAAACAACAAAAAAAGGAAAACGACAAATGTATGTTTATTTTGGGTCGGACTTGCCGGGGTCCTATGTTCTTCCTTCGTCTCGCTTGTCTGGGGGGGGGGGGGGGGGGGGATTCGTCGTCCTGTCGGTGGTATCCTGTCCTGTTGTCCTCGGGTTCCGGTGGGTCCGGGTACGCGGGGACAAGGCGCCGCTCGTCCGCCAAGCGTTGAACACGTCACTTTCCACCAAAACTGATCACGTGAGCACGTACTGGTTGAACGGGAGCACTTCAAAGGCACTTTTTCTGGGCCGGCGGGTATTTTCCGCTTGAAACAAGGTTTTTTCACTGGTTTTTTTTTTTTCTCAATATTACAAACGTCACTGTGGCACAACAGCACTGTTATATGCGTTTGCACATCCCGACTATTTCCTCAAAGGATCAACCAACTATTAGGATACGAGACTTTCCGCGGAAAATTGCAAGGTTTTCACGCCGTTCGAAACTGAGCCCAATCTCTGCACCGCGGTAAATTTGATTGACTTTGTGTTACAAAAAGAAAATCCCTCGTTTTGTTTTCTTTTCTTCTTTTCTTTTTTCTTTTTTTCTTTTTGCCTTGTTACTTGATTTTCTGGTCTCCGTTTCCTCACGATCTTTTCTATTGCTTGGTATCTCCTCGACTGACTCGTCAGCCGCGCCGGTGCCCGTCGCCAGTCGTCCCACACGGCTTTTCTCACTCACACATGCGCGTCAGCCTTCTAGAAGTTTCGCCGGAAGCACGTTTTTCTCCGAATTTGTGCTCGGCTAACCTCTAGAAGGCATGCGTTGGGCGCATGTGCGTGTCCGTGCAGGCGACTAGTGCTGCCACTGATGTGCCTCAGCTGACCTTGGCTTTTTCGCCAGGGTTCAATCAACTGAGCACATCATGGTTGACGGCCAGGCGTTTGATGTTCAATACGGCCGACCACAACAACCATGGTGGAGCGGCTGTCAGATTCCTTGCTGACTCCTTTTTGCTTCTTTGTAGCTACTGGGGGGCCTCTTTTCTCCACTCTCACAAGTAATTCAAAGTTTAATTATTTTTTATTTAGCACCCACGATTTTCGATCGCACGTAAACCTTCGTAACTAATTTCACTTTTCGGACGCGAACGCGAACCTTCGTAAATTGTACACTTCGGGAACGTGCAAAGAAACTTTCTTACTTCAACGGATAAATCGCGGGTCCCTGCTCGGGCGCCAGTTAATGAACACTTGCGGGTTTCGGTTAAAAAAAATGTTTATTCAAAAATTTACCCTTAAGTCTAGTTGACTACTTTACGATACAAGAAATTCCGCGAGACTAAAACTTAATTAATTAGGTGACGAAGTCGAGCTGGAGTCGCTGTCCACTACCTGCGGTTCGGCCGCGTGACTTTTCCTCGGATTTCATTGGGTTTTGGCAAGAATGTGCATTAGCAGGAAATTTGAATGTTTGCAGGGAATATGAATCGTGGGATCGTCTGGGAATGCAGGGAAAAGCTGGGTAAACTTTTCCTGTGAGAAAATTTATTATTTTTGTCGAATTTTGTCGAATGTTGGTTAACTTATATGATCGCCTGTACTTTCGGTGTAAATCTTTGATTTCAAATAAACAATATGGCTTTGCCAAGGGTAGGTCCACTACAACTAACTTAGTATCACTAGTCTCTTTTGTATTGAAATGAATGGAAAGAGGTAGTGAAGTTCACTGCATTTATACTGATTTCAGCAAGGCTTCTGATGTGATTTCTCATGAGGTACTTCTAGCAAAGCTTTCTTCACTGGGGTTTTCTGGAGGTTTCCTCGGTTGGACTGAATCGTATCTTAGTGGTCGCTTTGAGCAAGTTTGCTTCAAGCCGATGTTATCTGATAGTTTCAAGGTGACATCTGGTGTCCCTCAGGGTAGCCATTTAGGACCATTGTTGTTTGTTCTGTTTGTTAATGATGTTGAGGATGCACTTCTTGATTCGCAGCTTCTTGTTTATGCTGATGATATTAAAATTTATAAGGAAATTACAAGTGTTAATGACTGTCTTTTGCTGCAAAACGATTTAAATCGATGTTTTGTCATGTCGTTCACTCGGATGATTCTTCCTGCACCTGTTCTTTACTCGTTGTGCGGTTTTAATCTTATTGAGGTTGATAATGTTAGGGATTTGGGGCTTATTCTTGATAGGAATCTGGATTTTAGGCAACATATTAATTATGTTGTTCTTAGGAGTAATTCGATGTTAGGTTTTATTAGGCGTTGGTCTCGTGAAATACGCGACCCCTATGTTCTGAAGGCTCTCTATGTTGGTTTGGTTAGACCTCTTATTGAGGTCTGTTGTCTGGTCCCCGTTTTACGCGGTTCATATTTTTAGAATTGAGTCGATTCAAAGAAGGTTTCTTCGTTTTGCATGCCCATCCCTGATATAAAGGGAGACAAATTTGAGAAGAATACTAATTGTCATCGACAATGAATATATCTGCAAATTTTAAGCTCAATAAGTGGATAATTAGCTGTCCAAAGATTTGCCCGCAACGGCACAAATATACAACTTCACATCATAACAACGGCATGCGGCATGAATTGCGACTCGGTGCGATTTCTTCTTGTTCTGCTGACTCATTCGAGCCAGGAGCTCAAGAGCCAGCTCCCAAGAGCCAGCTCCCGAGCCGGTTCCCGAGCTCCGGCTCGCAAAAGGAGCGGCTCCTCAATCGAGCTGCTTTTTTCGGCTCGAGAGCTCGAGCCATTTGATGGCTCTTGAAAAAACCGGCTCCGGCTCCGAGCCGGGAGCCCAAAATGTAAGGAGCCACTCCAGGCGGCTCGCTCTTAAGCGACTCTTTTTCGAGCTTTTACGTACCCTGCAATAAGGTGAGTTTGCCTTCCCCATCCTGTGCAGGTAGGACCGGAAGTATCCGTGTCCACTGAAAAATTGCGTCAAGTAATAGTCAACTTCCCCGTGCTTCCGATCCAGCCATTCGGCCAACCTACTAATAAGCCTCGCAGTCCATCGACCTCGTGCTTCCTGCTCCCAGGCTTCCTGCCAGTCGGCTAATGTCCGCGCCCGCTCCTCCTCCTTGACCCTTTTCCGGTCTACCTCTCCTTTCCTTCTATAGATCGCCTGGCGCTCTCTCGCTTGCAGCGTTATTGGAACAACTCCGGCAATCACCAACACCGCAGGTTCCGAGACCGTACGGTATGCTGAGGTTATTCTAAGTGCCTGTCTCTGAACACGTATTAAACACCTCCTGTAGCTGTCCTTGCTCAGAGAGTGTGCCCAGATTTCCGCCCCGTAGAGGAGGGCCGCTTGCACCGTTGTCATGAGCAGCCGCCGTTTACTAGATCTAGGTCCTCCAGTATTGGCCATAAGCCTGCTCAGTGCAGCCGCACTTCTCGAAGCCTTCTCCGCCGTGCCCTTGATTTGCTCGAAGAAACTGAGCTTACTGTCAATTATGACGCCAAGGTACTTGGCGGCCCGCTTCGTCGTGACCTCCTCCGTACCTACCTGCATCGGAAGTATGGTGTCGACTCGCTTCTTCGTAAGTACAACGATCTCTGTTTTCCCCACAGCCAATGCCAGGCCATGCGCCTCCATCCAAGCAATCACTGTACGCATCACCTGGTTAAGTCGTAGTTGCGCAGCTTCTATAGTACGCGCAGCAATTAATGCCGCGATATAGTCAGCATATCCAATGAGTTGCGTCTCCTCGGGCATCTGAAGGCGAAGCAGACCGTCATGCATGTTCCAGAGATCTGGGCCCAATACGGAACCTTGTGCCGCTCCCGAGGTGATGGGGATGCTCCGCTGCCCCTCCGTGGTGTCGTAAAGGAGAGTCCTACCTCCTAGGTAATCGTCTAACACCCTGAGTAGGTACCTTGGTACCCTGAATTTCTCACGCAATGCCTCAGTGATATCACTCCATTTCAGCGAATTGAAGGCGTTTTTCACATCCAGTGTGACGAGGAGAACCATACGCTTTGAATATCGGCTGTGGTCCTCCGCCCTTCTGACAGCCTTTGTCACCTCCGCAATGGCGTCCACAGTTGAGTGCCCAGCCCGAAATCCATGCTGTCGTGGCGAGAGTCCTCCCGCGGCCTCTAGGGCAGCCCACAGCCTTCCTCTAAGAAGTTTCTCGAACAGCTTTCCTGCAGTGTCAAGCATACAAAGCGGCCGCTATGATGACAGCTGACTCAGATCCGTTGCTCCTTTGCCGATTAGCACAAGGCGCGCGGTTTTCTAGCGCGACGGAAACAGACCAGCGTGGAGACAGGCTTTATACATGTCTAACAGCATGGTAGGCTCCAGGTTGAAGACTAACTTTAGCACTTCATTCGGTACTCCATCCGGCCCCTGGAGATTTCTTCCCCTTAAGAGACCGTACGGCCTTCTCTAATTCTTCCATGGAGAATTCTGGTACATGTTCGGCCAGGGGAACCGTTCCTAACCTCGATGGGTGCTGCGGAAAAAGTTCCTGTACTACTTTATCGGCTAAAGTGGCATCCATGACAGGAACCACCTTCATGCATCCAAGCTTTGTAAGAACCAGTTTGTAGCCGAGTCCCCATGGGTCCCCCTCAACATCATCACAGAGCCCTCGCCAGCAACGGGCCTTGCTCTGATTAATAGCGTGCCGCAGTTCCTTCCTTTTAGCTTTGTATTCCTGATATCTTCGGTTCGCCTCTGTCCTATCTCGCGCACGCTGCGCCGATCGCCTCAGCCTATGACACATCCCACGCATCTCTGAAATTTCCGACGTCCACCAATACGCCGGTGGCTTACCATTGGGGGGGGGGGGGGGGGCGTTTCCGTGGCATAAAGGCCTCGCAGGCTCTGTAGATCCTAGCCATTCTTTCAGCTACCAGCGACTCCGCTATTGCTCTCCTACTCCCTGATTCCCTGGGTCTGGTATGTTCTCTTCTTGCCAGCGCCTCCGCAAACACAATGTCATCTATCCTCCCTAAATTCCATCGACGAGGCTCGTCGGATGTAACGTCGCGGTTCGATCTCTCCTTCCGGGTGCCAAAAGAAATATACTGGTGATCGCTTCCTGTGTAGTCTTCCAGGACTTGCCAGTCCTCAATCCTTGTGGTGAGGTGCGCAGTTGCAAAGGTGATATCTGGTATGGATTCTCCGTAATGTAGTAATGTAGTTGTCGACCCCGTATTTAATACATTCAGCCCTATCCTAGCTGCCATCTCTAGAATATACCGGCCTCTGCCATCCGAGTTTGGCATACCCCATTCCTGGGCTCTGGCATTAAAATCTCCTCCCACCAGTACTTCGCCATCCATGATCCTTATCATGTCTTCGAGGGATTCAAGCTTCTTCAGGAACTCCGCCATTGGCTCGTTGGGTGTCAGGTAGACCTAGACACTCACATAAGTGCGCTGTTGATCCACACGAAGCCCTGTCCACAGCCGCGTCCCGCGACGGATCCTAGATGGGTTGGTAATCCAGAGTGCCGCTGTACCCAACTCATCTGGGTACCATGTTGGAATCTGCTTGTCCCGGTACTGCTCACTGATTAGCAGCAAGTCGGCCCCTTTCTCCCGGTAGAGTTGGAATATGATATCATTAGCCACCCTGCTCCGGCGTAAGTTCGCCTGGAGTACGCGAGGGTAAAGCCTTAATTCTTGCCCTTGGTAAAGCATTAAAGGGCAGCTCATCATCCTGGCTGGCACAAGTTTCTCATGTGGGTATGATTTGGTGAGATTTTAAAGACATTTTCCTAGCTCGATATGAGTGCGCCGAAACTCCTGCTGCGAGTCGTATTAACGCTAATAATAATCGACCAAAAGACGGAGAGTGCCTGGTGTCGTATTCTAGACGTCTTACGACGTCGCTTATGGCCTGATGGAAGACGCTGAGTAAGGAAGAAATAGCTGTATCCTATGTATTGGCTCATGCCTCTCAATTTGATTCTCGATTCCACCGATTGGCGTTTTCTACGTCTATTACTTCGAGAAACAAATTGTTACAAGAAGTTAAGGCTTTGTCAAATTTAAAACGAAAACGACATGACAACGGTGGTGGAATGGACGTAAAGCGCAACGATTAAATGCTATTACTGTGGTAAAGTTGGTCATAGAGCATACAACTGCGACTACATTTTCGACAGGCTCATCACAAACCGGAAAGATCATTGTTGGTTTTCGCTGTGGCGAAAAAGGGCATATTGCATCACATTGTACATTATCTGGTGGCGGTTCTGGCGGAGGAACTACTATTGCTGGACGTCGAGTGGATAGTGGCGAGTTCCTGGTGAATGTGGAAAGTTACAGCAATCTTGTGAGTCGTACTCTTTTTGTTTTGATTCTGGGGCTGAATGTTCTCTCATTAAAGAAAGTATTGCTAAGGTATTTCCGGGCACGAAATTCAATTCCACCGTTTATTTAACCGGTATAAGTAACTCTAATGTTTGCAGTATGCATCCAATACTTAGTGGCATATTGTTGAATGACCATCAATTAAAAATTTTATTCCATGTGTTACCAGATAAATTGATGAAACACGATAAAATGATCGGTCGTGATATTTTGCAGTTGGGTTTTATCGTTAACCTATGTCAAAGTGGTTTGCATATTTCTAGGTCTATGGTGGCTGGGTTTTGTGACACGCCTCAAACAGCTGATTTAGTTAATATTGATACGGATATACCGGCTGAAAAGAAAGAACATTTGACATCTTTGCTGAGTGAATTTCCCCTGGCTTTCATAAATGGATTGCCTTGGACACGCGTTACAACGGGAGAGTTGATAATTCGTCTTGAGGATCCCAATAAAACGGTTCAACGTCGTCGTTATAGACTTAGCCCTGATGAAAGGGAAATAGTACGAAGAAAAGTAAGCGAATTGTTGCATGCCAATATTATTCGACCAAGTAGCTCCCCATTCGCGAGTCCAATTTTATTAGACCGTATGTGTGTGGATTATCGCGAACTTAATAGAAATACAGTACTAGATAGGTTTCCCTTGCCATTGATTTGAGATCAAATTTGAAGGTTATCGATCGGGTGCAAATTATTATACCTGCCTTGACTGTGCAAGTGGGTTTAATCAAATACCTTTAAACCTTGAAAGTGGTAGTGTAGAGCGTACTGCTTTTGTCACTCCAGACGGGCATTACGAATATTTAGCTATGCCATTTGTGTTCCGTAATGCACCCAGTGTTTTTCAGCGAGCTGTTTCAAATGCTTTAGGTGATCTTTTTTATTCTTCTGTTGTCTTGTATGTATATGGATGACATTTTAATTCCAAGTAATGATGTGGATCAAGGGTTGTCCAGGTTGCGCGAGGTTTTAACAGTTTTGACTAAAGCAGGATTTTCATTGAATATTCGTACGTGTTCCTTTCTAAAATGACGGGTAGAATTTCTGGGGTATGAAATAATCTCAGGCGAAGTCCGACCTAACTCTCGTAAAATTGAAAGTTTAACAAAATTACTCCCACCTGAAAATATACATCAACTTAGACAATTTATTGGTCTGGCTTCCTATTTCCGTAAGTTTGTGTTGAACTTTTCGAGAGTAATGTCTCCCTTATTTTTACTTACTTCTGGTAAATTGTTTGAGTGGAAACCGGAAAATGAATTAGTCAGACAACAAATTGTTGCAAATCTCACTAGTAAGCTCGTCCATATGATTTTCAATCCGGATCTTCCAATTGAGCTACACACTGATGCTAGTGCTGATGGATACGGCGCAATATTGTTTCAAAAATTGTTGTAGTTGAATATTTTAGTAAAAGAACTCTGCAGGCTGAGTCCAAATATCATTCCTACGAATTGGAAACATTGGCCGTGCTCAATTCTATTAAGCACTTTCAGCATTGGTGGGTTTTTCTTCTTTTCGGCTTCCTTTGAAGCAACCCAACCTTGGGAAACATTATTTTGGCCTTCAAGACGCCTGTCTTGGCAACCCAGCATTTCTGCTGAGATCATAAACCATCTTGAGCAATCAACTCTATTGGTCCTTTCCATGAAAGGACACCTTGTGCATGATTATTCATGCACGGGATCTCGTTTGCTCGTTCGGTTTGGCAATCGAAGGCCAAACACCTGTAACGTGGCAAAATTTCGCTTCGTAACATGTAAACATTCCCCGCCGCACAAAATCTTATAATTCGCGATTGCCGCCTGAAGCGAATATATAGGAGCTCAGGCGGCGATCAATTCAGACGAGCTTGAAGCAGCGAGCTTGCCGGTTAAGAGAGTACACGTATTGAGCGGAAAATTTACCAAGACCATTTTTATTGCCCCGGGTTGGAAGAGTACGCGAATTGAGCGGAAAACTGACCATACCGACCGAGTTAGGAGAGTAGGTACGCGCATTGAGCGGAAAACTAACTATCCGATACCGACCGGGTTAGGAGAGTACGCGAACTGCGCGGAAAACTAACTATCCCGTGGTGTTGGGAGAGTACGCGAATTGAGCGGAAAATCAACCATCCTACCGTGTTAGAAGAGTACGCGCACTGAGCGGAAAACTAACTATCCGGTACCGACCGAGTTAGAAGAGTACGCGTACTGAGCGGAAAACTAGCTATCCTATTGTGTTAGAAGAGTACGCGCAGTGAGCGGAAAACTAACTATCCTTCGGGAGAGTACGCGCATTGAGCGGAAAACCGATTACCGAGCTGCTAAGTTAGAAGAGTACGCGTACTGAGCGGAAAACTGATTAAACCACGGTAGACAGAGTAGACCATAGCTAAAGTTGTATTACACTAGAAGATAGGACTAGGTAAGAATTAGAGAATTATATTAGGAGAAAGATAGAATAAACGCCTACAAGAGGACACCGCCTGTTTTCTTTCTCCACTGAAGTTGCCCCGGCGAGACAGCCTTGTCTCAAACCAAACATATCTTTTTTTTCAACATACATTCATTTTACCCTAGAACTGCTATTGCTCGTCATAAAATGGATAACAATTATTCAGGAAGCGTTTTACGATCTTGTTTACGCCTTCAACAAATTTAAACCAGATGTGAGCATCCTTTTCCTTGCGGTTATTAGTTTATTGGCATGTCTCATTTCATTGGGCGGCGATGATTAATTATCTTTTAAGAAAATAGTTATTCTCGATTCGCTATGTATGGTTTCCATTTGGCTGGATGTTCCGATATCCATTGTAAAACAATGATTGAATCTGTCCATGCGAAGATCGATGCTGTCTCTAATTGCATATCGTTGACAATTGCTGTTAATAATTTGGATAATAAAACAGCTCCGTTGAGTTGAGTTGAGTTGAGGTATTGTGACCGGTTTAATTGGTGCAACCTTAGTTTTAGCCATGAGTAGGTTTGACGTTATTTGATTGTCTTCGATGACTCGCAAGTATATTGTTGCTGCGTATGCTTTCATCGAGGCATCACAAAATCAGTGAAGCTCGACCTGTGCCTTGTTGGTATATTGTATCCATCGTGGAATTTTGAGTAGTGTGATATGTTTTAAGTCGTTCATAAATTCATTCCACTGGCATTGAATTTGCTCTGATACCGAATCATCCCATGCACAGCCTCTAATCCATAGGATCTGCATTAACAATTTTGCTGTTATCAGTTTGGGAGCAACATACCCAAACGGATCATATAACGATGCGATTTTTGACAGGATTGTACGTTTTGTCAAATTATCATCTGAAGGTTGCCAAGGGCGGAACTTAAATGAAAAGCAATCGTCTTTGGGATTCCACTATACTCCGTCTCCAAGCGTGGTTATGACTTATAGTACGGCCGTTAGTGCACGAAATCAGGACAAACCTTGCACTTCAACCTAACGGGTTGCGCTTTTGGACACTAATAGTCCGTGTCCTAATGTAACTTTTAAGAAGTGTTGCCACGATGGCAACACTGTCAGAGGCGTGGGAGGGGCGATTGCCTACATGCTAGGGGCAAACTCATATATTGGCCTACTGATCGAGAACCAAACGTCAGACGATGACGCGGAGGGTCCCGTTGGATTCAGCACACTTGAAAACATAGGGATGCATCATTGGTTTACCCCCTTCCCCTTTCCCCGCGCGTTCGTGGGCGGAAAACGGACTCGGTGGGGAGATCGTAAGTACGTTTTTAGCTCTTTCTCATTAACGCCGTATACCTGAGCATCAGGCGGGGTATCGATGGATTGGTTTCAGCTTCGGGACCACATGACAACCCCCCCCCCCCTCTTTCCACGGCCCCCTCCCCTTGTTTTATTACAACGAATTTTGAAACACGTGGGCAAAAATGAAAAACTTAGTTACGTACGTATAAGCTACAAAAACATATATAGCAAGAGCCCGTGAGCGCCAGACTTACGTCATAGTATAAAGGCTGGAAATTTTTCTGCGTAAGTACACTACAGCAGGTAAGAACCGTTCGTTACTATAAACCTTGAGTCACGGTAGCTTTGGCAGGTAAGAGGTAGCAAAAATGCATAAAATTGGTCACCAAAAACGTTAATGTATAAAGCGTGATTTTTTTATATTCTCTAGGGATACTATTACAAATCACGCTAGGTCGTCAGCCATTGCCAAACACTTGGTATGGTTATAGAAACCTCCCGCCAGACACCTTCCAAGATTGGTATTTTGTAAATAAACTTACGTTATATTATAAAACCTAAATTTTATATATGCTACTTGGGCAACTATTTAAAGATGTTTCCCAAGAATCCGGACAGTTTCGACGGTTCTAACATCCTGCCAGACATATAGTTGGTGGTTAGCTGTAGGTGCAAGCGCTGAGGCAATATACATATAAGCGAGTACGAGTGAGACAGTTATTTGGTTTTATCGGATAATTCAATTATACAGAAATTATATTTCTGAATTACAAATACATTTTTAAATAATTGTTTACCATATCTAAGTTAAATGTAAATTAATTAATAAAAAATTAATTTAATAAATCAAAAACAAATGAAATCAAGTTTTATAAATTTGGTTTCCATTATTAAATAAAATTTAAATATCGATATTTTTTTTAAATGTTTTTGTTTATTATAAACATAATAATAAAACCATATATAATATTAATTGAATGTAAACACTCGCTCCCTTCGACGCTGTCAGTGAATTATTTTGGGAAGTATACAACAGCGGAAGGAGCATTGGGAGGGGCTGAATGTAAACGAGGCATATGAGTGCGTGAAGACAGAAGATGTGTCGCCAGTTGCATGGGGTACGTGAGCATCTCGCGGTCCAAAAAAGCTATGTGGGTATGTTCAATCGCGTTCAACAGTTTGCAGTTTAACTTTTTACTTTAACGGTTAAATTCCATTTATATCTCTTATTTATATAGTTTAATAAAACATTCATTTTCACTGTAAAAATAAAGAATTTCTTTTATAAATTACTATTAAAAGTTCATATAATACTCAAAAATCATAGATTTCCCTAAAATCTTCAGTGTTATACTCTAATATAAGCTATTTGAATTTAGATTAATCTTAAACAAAGAAAAACAAAAATTAATAAAATAAATAATAACAAATAAATTTTTAAATTATTATGAGGTATAAATTGTCTAAATTTAGAAGAGTTTACTAACAGATAGTTTATTTTTTGACGACCAAAATATCCGATCATCCTTGATCAAAAGACTTAAAAACATTAAATCCTAGATCTAAAGGATACTTTATAATTCCATATGTAGAAAAATAAGGTATAAATTATATTCTTCCTAAAAAACTAGTAAATATATACATATTTAAAGATTTATTAAAAAAAATATAATCCTACATGAGAAATTAAATACCCAAAAATACCTTCCACGATACAAACAATAATAGTTAAAAATTTTAAATAAAATGGTAAAATAATACATAAAGGAGTGGGAAAAATTAATCATCTTAATAGTCTACCTACAATTACTCTTATAATTAGTAAACCTCTTACACTTTTTGATACTTTTTGCCTCATTTACATTCAGCCCTTTCCAATACTCCTCGCGCTGTTGTATTTACTTCCCAAAATAATTCACTGACAGCGTCGAAGGGAGCGAGTGTTTACATTGTCCTGCTAGTTTGTACTTTTGCCTTGTCTGATTAGGCTGCTGCTCGCGCTGCTCAAAAAACCGCTCTTGGAGGGAACGTCGGCAGCGAGAATGTGAGGAGCATGGTCAGCGTGAGTGACGTGACTCGCGCTGCCCACTTCCATGCTAACTTTCCTGCTCACTTGGGCTGAATGTAAACGAGGGGTAAAATTTAGGTTTTATACTATAACGTAAGTTCATTTACAAAATACCAACCTTTGAAGGTGTCTGGCGGGAGGTTTCCACCATACCAAGTGTTTGGCAATGGCTGACGTGATTTGTAATAGTATCTCTAGAGAATATAAAAAAATCACGCTTTATACATTAACGTTTTTGGTGACCAATTTTATGCATTTTTGCTACCTCTTACCTGCCAAAGCTACCGTGACTCAAGGTTTATAGTAGCGAACGGTTCTTACCTGCTGTAGTGTACTTACGCAGAAAAATTTCCAGCCTTTATACTATGACGTAAGTCTGGCGCTCACGGGCTCTTGCTATATATGTTTTTGTAGCTTATACGTACGTAACTAAGTTTTTCATTTTCGCCCACGTGTTTCAAAATTCGTTGTAATTAAAAACAAGGGGAGGGGGCCGTGGAAGGAGGGGGGGGGGGGGGGGGTTGTCATGTGGTTCCGGAGCTGAGACCAATCCATCGATACCCCGCCTGATGCTCAGGTATACGTCGTTAATGAAAAAAGAGCTAAAAACGTACTTACGATCTCCCCACCACGTCTGTTTTCCGTCCACCAATCCGCAGGGGAAGGGGAGGGAGGTAAACCAATGATACATTCCCATGTTTTAAAGTGTGCTGAATCCAACGAAACCGCCCGCGTCATCGTCCGACGCTTGGTTCTCGATGAGTAGGCCAATATATGAGTTTGCCCCTTGCATGTAGGCAACCGCCCCTCCCACGCCTCTGACAGTGTTGCCATCGTGGCAACACTTCTTAAAAGTTACATTAGGACACGGACTATTAGTGTGCAAAAGCGCAATCCGTTAGGTTGAAATGCAAGGTTATTTTCACTAACGTCCGTACTATTATGACTTCATTTGCTAGAATGGTTAATTTGGTTTTTAATTCCCTCTGCTCCAGAGGAATGTTGGATAAGGGATCATCAGTGTTGGATGCCCATTTCCGCAAGTTAAATCCCCCTGCGGCAGTTAGCTGAATTAATTGATTTTGCAAAATTTTTACTTCATTGATGCTATCACCACCAGTTAATAGATCATCTACGTAAAAGTTGTTACGAACATTTGCTGCTGCTAGCGGATAGTTTGCTTTTTCATCCTCTGCCAACTGTTGTAATGTCTGGATTGCTAAATAGGGCGCAGAGGTAGTGCCAAAGGTTACGGTTTTTAATTGATATTCTTGCATCAATTTCGTTGTAGGATCGTGCCAAATAATGCGTTGGTAAATGCGATGTTTTGGATGGATCAAGATCATTCTATACATTTTTTCGAGATCCGCCGTCATGGCGTATCTATATTTGCGCCAATTTAATAGAGTGGTACATAATTTTGGCTGCAAGGTAGGTCCGCTTAACAAATTGTCGTTCAGTGACATGCAATTAGACGTTTTCGCAGAAGGGTCGAAGACAACGCGTAATTTCGTTGTAGTGCTCTCTTTACATACCGCATGGTGTGGTATGTAATAATGATCCTGTTCATGCCCTGGGAGCGTCACTAATTCCATGTGACCAAGCTCTAAATATTCGTTTAGACAGCTATTGTATTCCTTTGCGAACTCTGGTTGTTTGTTAAATCGCTGATGTAGCGACAGATACCTCTTTACTGCTTGAGGTCTAGATTCACCTAATTTCGGTTGTTTATTATGCTTGAACGGCAATTCAACTTGATATTGAAATTTTTTAGTCGGGTGTATGTTTCTTGATAATGCGTTAGGCATTCTTGATCTTCCGTTGTGTACCTGAGCGTAGGCTGCACTTCTTCTATTTCCCAAAATTGTTTCAGTTGTGTGGATAGTTCCATATCAGTTGTCATAACCGAAAAGGATGCTGTGCTATCGTTAAGATTATTTTCTGACGAGCCTGGTAAAATCCATCCTAAACTAGTTTTAATAGCTACTGGAGCTGTGACTGGTCCTCTTCGTACCCCATCTTTAATTATTTTTGCGTATACCTGTGCTCCCAGCAACGCATCGATTTTTCCTGGCTTCCAGTACGTAGGATCAGCTAGATGTAAACCTGTTAAGTGTTTAATATCTTTCTGTTGTTTTGTTTGTTTGGGTAGGACGTCGGTTATTCTTTTAAGGACAAGAAAAGTCTCCTGAATTTTTTCGCTATTTGAGTCTCTTGCTTGTAGAGTCAAGGTTGTTTGCTTGTGTGCAACAGTTGTAGCTGTCGCATTAATTCCGGTTACTGCGATTGCGGTAGGTGTACAAATGGCACCAACCTTTTGACACGCCGCTGATATAATGCATGAGGATTGAGACCCTGGGTCAATGAGGCATCTCATCGTGATTGCGTATCCAAATGTGGATTGTACTCGAACTAAAGCTGTTGCTAATAGTGCTTCACAGCCTTTTGTAATAAAACTGTGTGTGGTTGGTATCTCTTCAACGGAGTTTACCTGTGCTGTAGTTATGATCTCAGTGCCTCAGTGAGCTATAAATTGGTTTGCTCTTTAATTGATGGTAAAGTTCTTTCCGCAGTAACAGAAACTGCATCAAGTCAAGCTTGCCCAATTTGTAAAAAAGGTCCAGCATTATTTAACAATTTCGAATGCTACAAAAATGAAATATTTAATCCTCTTTCTGAGAATTTGATATATAGTATACAGCCGCTTCATATGTGGATCCGATGCTTATAATTTTGTCTTCACATTAGTTATAGAATTCAATTCAAAAAATGATAGGCACGAGGCGAAGATAAAAAAAAGTTACAGGAACGTAAAATTTTTATAAAATATGAAATCGCTTCTAAGTAAGATGGGTGTTCATGTAGACCAAGTATGGCCAAGTGTTACGGGAACTTCAAACACTGGAAATGCAGCTAGACGAGCTTTTTCACAAGCTGCAGAATTTTCAAAAATTCTCGATTTAGCAGAAGAGCTGGTTTTTCGTCCGAGAACTTTATTAATAGCCATATCCTGTCAAGTTCCGGTAAATACCGTAAAGTTGTATTGCAAAGATACTGTCGAATACATAATTAATAATTATGGGTGGTTCAAGATTCCAGTTTCTGTGCACAAGGTAAGATGAATTAAATTTGTTTTATAAGTTTGTTTTATTAACGTTTACTTTTTAATTACAGTTATTGGCGCATGGTGCTGATATAAGCTCGTTTTCACCACTTCCACTTGGTGTTTTAGGAGAAGAATGTGCAGAAACTCGCAATAAGTATTACAAAAAAGATAGAATAGACCATACTAGGAAATTTTATCGTGTTCTTAATCTCCAGGAGGATGTGTTTCAACGCGCTATGGACTCCTCAGATCCTATGATTTCTTCTGTGGGAAACAAGCTGAGATGGCAAAAACGACAACAAGAAGCTCTACCGAAGGAAGTTTTGGAATTATGTATTAGCCACCCAGGATGCTTCACTTTTAGAAGAACATGACGATAGCCACATCGATGACGGCACATGTTTGGAGGATGACGATATATTATTTCCCGAGTTAAATTTTATTGAATTAGAAAATAATTATGATTATTGACCTAAAATTTTACTGTACATTAAAAAAAATTGTTTCTAAGAAAGAAAAATGTCTAAAATAAAGTTTGTGATTTATACCAAAAACCGCAATTTCTTTGAATTTTAAATAAAACTAGTAAGATGTTGTTCTGGAACATCTAAAAAAGATTAAAAAGTAAAAAAAGGTCAATCCGCAAATGCCCAATACTCCCTTTATATTCCCTTGACCCCGCACATGCCTATCATCGCAAACCTAAAAAATCCTTTACAACCCTGGAAGATAAGAACAAAATGATTGATAATTGATCAACAGAAAACACATAACAACAATTAAACATGAAAACATACTGTTCCGGATCACCCTCAGCTAACCAAAATGACAATCCGGAACCTAAAAAGAAATGAATTAATAAAACATATATTAATACAAAATGAATTAACACAAATATAATTACAATGAATTAACAAAATAACAAATTGAAATATAAAATTTGAATTTACTCACCATTAATCGAGCCTCACACTTTAACGAAAACTTGCCGAAAGAGAATAACTAGAAGCTGACGTTTGACTATAAGCTCACGGAAATTATAGTTAGAAAGGTATTAAAGGCAACCGGCTGCCATAATCTGCGCTCTGTTTCGTGTCAACCTTCGTGTGTGCAATTACATCAATTGGCAAGAGAGTTAATCACATGCTTCTTATTGTTAGCATCCAAACTCAATATGCAATTGAATTAAACAAATAATTAATCAACATTTTTAGGTGCATCTCAAGAATACTTCACAATCATCATTTAGAATCAGGATCTTCAATACTCAAATTGCAGTGATTAAAGTTAAAGTTCTTGATAGTTTCATTGTTCGTATATGTACACAATATACATATTGAATTGTAGCATATTCCGTACTGTATTTACTGCAGTGAAATTAATTATAATTCTTTTTTTTTCTATTTTCCTTTTTTGTTTGTTGATGAATACATAGTTGATTTATATTTTTAAGTGAATTATATAATAAAAGTGACTTGAATTAAGACGCACATCTAGATTTCTTATTTACCGCTACACAATTGCCACCGTGAAGGGAGTTCTGTGTTTGGAATTAATTTCAGCAACATTTTGATTTGTGTTTAATTTTTTTTCCTTAATATACTGAACATTGTTTTTGGTGGTTCCATCCAGGAGTGTAGTCCATTCAAGTCATTTTTATTATTTCCTTGTTATTTTTATTTGATTGCACGCTTCTTGACATGCCCTCTGTAAAGCAATTAATCGGAAGCCAGAAGCCCTTGACAAAACAATTAGAAACGGTAATTGCAAACGCTAAAAGAGCAAACCTCAATAGACGCACTCAAGGTTTCTACGAAAATTGAATAGCAGCTTTGCCGGCAATATGGAAAGAGTTCGCAAAAAATGACAAAGAGATCAACACAAAATTGATGAATGAACCAACGGAGGAATCTTTTGAGTACATCGAAAAAGATCATTTCAGCGACTTAGAATTCAAATATTCGGATTATATGCAAGTATTATTCGATGGATTGCGTGAAGTCACAAAACCGGTTGCAACAAATAATACTACAGTACTTAACAATACAGCTATTGCAGACACGACTTTTCAATCAGAACCAAGGTTGCCAAAAATATCTCTGCCGAAATTTAACGGTGATTATGATCTGTTGAGATCATTTCACGATCTATTCGTATCGCTTGTTCACAATAATGCAAATTTGTCACCCGTCCACAAGTTACATTATTTAAAAGGCTGCCTGATAGGAGAAGCGGAAAAAGTATTACGGCATACACCAGTGACAAATGAAGATTACGAACCAGCATGGCAGAAAATCAATGCGAGATACGAAAATAAAAGCATCTTGGTCAACCATCAACTGAGGCTATTGTTTAATCAGCCTAAGCTAACTCAAGAGACCGCAAAGGGAATCAAGGCTTTATTGGAGACAACTGAGGAGTGTTTACAACAATTGATCGCATTGGAAGTAAACACAGCCGATTGGGATGCAATTTTAATTTATTTATTAGTACAAAAATTGCCATTTGTGACTCTAAAAATGTGGGAGGAAGCTCAAGGTGCATCACATAAACTTCCACAATATACACAATTTAACGACTTTCTTCACAAAAGGTTAAAGGTGTTAGAATCCATTGCTGATGTTCTAATCACAAATCCTAAACCTAAAACAATAAGCAGTATAAAAGAATCCATGCAATCTTATCATATTATTAAGAAAAATAAATGCCCAGCTTGTAATGGAAATCACTTTGTCATGAAATGCGCCAAATACAAACAATTGCACGTTGAACAGCGAAAGCAAATCATTGTATCGGACAACCGTTGTTTAAATTGTTTCGCACGCAATCATACCAAGGCAAATTGCAGCAGCAGAAACAGATGCTTCAAATGCAACGGCATGCACCATACAACGCTACATGAAGACACTCACACGAATCAGAGCAACCGAGCCGCATTACTATATACCTCATCATGCGGCAATCAAGGAAAGCACTACCACCAAATTACGTGTAGTGTTCGATGCGTCAGCAAAGAGCAGTAATGGCACATCACTAAATTCGCAACACTTATCTGCCCCGACACTACAACCCAAATTATTTGCCACCTTGCTTAACTGGAGGAAGTATAAATTTGCGTTAAATGCGGACATCGAAAAGATGTATCGCATGATTGAGGTACACTCAGCAGAACGTACCTATCAACGAATTATATGGCAAGAACCTACAACTTTACGAGTAAAGGACTTCCAACTAAAAACAGTCACCTTTGGTACATCCTCGGCACCGTATCAACGTGCGCGGTAGCGCACGCGCCAAGTTGCCTCGTGCGCTGCCCAGTAGATATTCTCGAACCAGAGAAAACCGCAAAATTGGCATTTTTGAGCTGTTGCTGTAGCGCTCCTGTTGGACCTAGGTCAACCAAATTTTTTTCTTGGCCTTGCCTGGGGCCAATCTACCAAATTTTGCAAATACAACTTTCTGGCTTCTTTAGGGGCCAAAATAGAGCACCCTAAAATTAGCGAAAAATGTGAATCGACCATTCATAATATATATATATAGACAGAGACTCACTGACACAAATGTTCGGGTACTTCCATGATACCTAGAAAAATGAAATTTTGCACAAATGTAGAACCCTGCCCTGCGAGACTGAGAAAAAACGAAAATTTGGAAAAAGTGTCTTCGTACCTAAACTATAGCATAAAATGTTCTCATGAAAGGGTTTGCAGGCCTAGTCTAATTGCGCTATCGCTACTGCTTTCACATCGAGACACATTGAGATATCCTTTCGGATTTCGGGCTTGAGATTATGTAGCATTGTACTGTCTGTTAATTAATAATGACTTGTTTCCCCGGGGGGGGGGGGGGGGGGGTCAATTTGGGGGAGGGGGTAATTTTTTTTTTTTGGCTAAAATCGAATTTTGAGTGCATTTTGTGCAATAAGATATAGGTTGTGGGTTTTACACTGATTTTTTGTGGTCCTGGGGAGTTTTTTGGGGAGGGGGAGGAGGTTGAATTTTCATTTGAGGCTAAAATCGAAATTCTAGTCCATTTTAATTTTTTTCGCCCATGGGGCTGTGGGGGGATAGAATTTTAATTTTGGGGCTAAAATCGAAATTAGAACTTATAATTATAGAGTAGGCCTAAGAAAGTACGTTTTTATTTTAAACTGTCTGGCTGCAGTGGCGAAAGTAAAGATTTGTTATTGAGTGTTCGGAAGTCCAGTTAGTCCTCCTCAGACCTCCTTAACCACCAGAAATTTGAAATTGAACACTGAAATTGAATAGTTGAACTGACTACTACTACTACTGAATAACTGAACGCTATAAAAATAGTAACGACTGCAATTTCAAAGTTTGAAAAAGTTTTTTTGCTCTTTTTCCCCTGACCCTCTTTCTCTATATTCTATGTTTTTTTGTAATTGTCTAACATTAACTATCTCTTCTCAGTTCTCACTGGTTAAGCCCTCCTTCTCACTAAAAATCTTTGACTATATTTACGCATTTTATTTGAGTTAGGTGTAATGCATTTAATACCTTGAATACATCAATACAAGGGAGTAATTAACCGAGTTAATGACGTCACGTAAACCGTTCAACACGTCGTGTGTCCAGGCCGTACTTGAAACTGAGTTAGCTTGCATCCAGGAGAAGGCTTAGAAAAGACTCTGTCTATGCAAAACGTACGTGTTTACTGAAAATTGAGTCTTTTATTACAAATAAAATTAAAATATATTTGTAATTACTTTTTCCGTCATATTCAATAATTCTTCCAAGTTTCACTGCTGGCGCAGTGAATTCTCCTACAGGTAGTAATGTTAGCGCGGTCCATCTCACTTTTCTTAGTCGACGGCTAAGATATCAAAAATCACTCCGAATCTTAATTTCATTTTTAACTTTTTTCTACAAAAATTATTGAGATCCCAACAAAAACACTCCGTGTAAAAAAGGTGGCCAAGTCCCCTCAATCAATCGATCTTGCAAAAAGTTTCGCCATCTTATGTATTGAGATAAAAAGAGCCAAGTTCTTTAGCCAAACAAATTAGTGAAATAAAAGGAGCCAAGTTCTTTGGCCAATGAAAGTAGTGATATGAAAGTGACCAAGTTCTTCATCTCATAAGCAAATTTTAACTTGGCCAGTTTTTTTAGCGTGAAGAATAGCTTAAATTCATTGGAGCCTTCGATTATGTTGATATATTTCGCAGAGGTGAAAGAGTACGGTAACTATAGGAAATATTCCATTCACTAAGAATATAGAAAGTATACTTGAAGAAGGAACGCTGGCCAAGTTAAAATTTGCTTATGAGATGAAGAACTTGGCCACTTTCATATCACTACTTTCATTGGCCAAAGAACTTGGCTCCTTTTATTTCACTAATTTGTTTGGCTAAAGAACTTGGCTCTTTTTATCTCAATACATAAGATGGCGAAACTTTTTGCAAGATCGATTGATTGAGGGGACTTGGCCACCTTTTTTACACGGAGTGTTTTTGTTGGGATTTAGCTGTTCGCGTCCTACAACAACTTGCGCAAGATGAAAAACATAATTTTCCATTAGCTGCGCAATTAACAGCTAATAGCTTTTATATTGATGATCTTTTGACAGGTGCAGATAATATCCTCAGAGCTAAAAGGGTACGGAATGAATTCATTAACATGCTAAAATCAGGAGGATTCAAACTGCGCAAGTGGACTAGCAACAGCTCGGCACTGTTGGAGGATCTTCCCTTGGAGGACCGTGAACTGAAGGGATCCTTAACGTATGCAGATGATGAATCTGTCAAGACATTGGGAATACGCTGGCAACCTGGGGTCGATAATTTCTCTTGGACAATTAAGTCTGAATTCAAACATTCCAAAACTTAACCAAACGAACAATTTTATCTGAAATAGCAAGTCTTTATGATCCCTTAGGATGGCTCGCACCCATTTTGATTACAGCAAAGATACTGATGCAAACTTTATGGATCGTTGGATGTTCATGGGATGCTCCAGTTGAGGAACAAATCCAAGAACAATGGGACACATTCAAGAAGGAACTGCTACAAATTGAACAAATAAAAATCCCTCGTTGGATCAATTATTCGCCAGGCCGGTCTATGCAGCTTCATGGCTTTTGCGACGCGTCCATGAAAGCTTATGCGGCAGTGATTTATTTAAGAGTGCAAGATGACTTGGGAAACATAACTGTAAATTTATTAACGTCAAAAACCAAGGTAGCGCCCGTCAAGCTCACAACAATACCACGACTTGAATTGAATGGAGCTTTATTATTAGCTCGTCTTATTCAGCAAACCATACAAGACATGCAATTTCAAGATATGCCGATTATAGCATGGACAGATTCCACTATTACATTGCAGTGGTTAAAAAGGCATCCCTCACGATGGAAATGTTATGTGGCCAATCGAGTAGGGGAAATACAGGATATCCTGAAATATGACAAATGGCGTCATGTACCAACAAGGGACAACCCCGCAGACATGGCATCGAGAGGTATATCTGCAAGTAACCTTGTTAACAATGAGCAATGGTGGCAGCGACCTACATGGTTAAAATTGGAGGCACCATAGTGGCCAAGGTGGACACCAAACGAAGAACAAACGCAAGTTGAAGCAAGGCAGCCTACCAGGACAGTTCTTCTTGCAAAAATTGATGACAGCATGCTATTAAGGTATTCATCCTTCACTCGTTTGATTAGAAGTATGGCTACTATAAAACGTTTCATATTTAATTGTAAACATCCTCAACATAGAAAATTAAAATTCCTTACAGCCACAGAATTACAGGAAGCTGAAATAACAATTGCAAAATGGATTCAACAAACAAGGTTTTCAGAGCATTACAACATTTTATTAAACAAAAGAGAGTTGTCAAAGAAAAGTCAATTAATATCATTAAATCCATTTATAGATGAACATGGAGTCATGCGAGTTAGTGAAAGACTCGATAACTCTGCTATTCCATATTCTAGAAAACATCCTATTATTTTACCACGAGACCATCACGTAACGTCACTTGTTGTTGATAAGGCTCATGCTGACACCCTGCATGGGGGAACATCGTTGACATTAAATATCCTGCGAAATCGGTTCTGGATACTGGGCGCACGACGTGTAGTCACCACTCGAATACATCGGTGCATCATATGTACTAGACATCGCAAGGCCACGATCACACAACTGATGGGAAACTTACCTTCGCCACCGGTCAATATTAGTAAACCCTTCGCTGAAGTTGGCATTGATTACGCTGGACCTATACAAATGAAAACATCAACACACAGAAATCACAAGATATTCAAGGGATACATAAGTATATTCGTTTGCATGGCCACAAAGGCAATACATATTGAACCAGTGTCAGACCTGACATCTTCAGCATTCATCGCGACATTAAAGCGTTTCATAGCAAGAAGAGGACTGTGCAAAAATATCTACTCAGACTGTGGTACTAACTTCGTAGGTGCAAAAACGATAATTGACAAAAACTTGCGAATAGCGATCAAGGAAGTTGCAATTGAAGCAGCAACTTATTTGGCTACCAAGGCGATTACCTGGAATTTTAATCCACCTATGGGAAGTGGGGGTTAAATCTATAAAATACCACCTGCGCCGAGTAATTGGAAACGTAGCCTATACATATGAGGAATATGCAACCTTACTCTCAGAAATTGAAGCATGTTTGAATTCGAGGCCCTTGTGCTATATACAATCCAACTCAGATGACCCTTTAGTAATCACACCAGGCCGCTTTTTGATTGGCCAACCGCTAAACGCAATGGTCGAACTTGAACGCCATAGTCATTCGCTCACACAACGATGGCAACATCTGCACCAATTAGTCAAGTCATTTTGGAACAAATGGTCCCAAGAATATCTGCATCAATTTCAACAACGTCCAAAATGGAAGAAGGCAATCGGAGACATAAAGGTTAACGACATTGTCATCGTAAAAAAGGAAAATACATCACCAACAAATTGGCCATTAGGTCGTATCACGAAGACATTTCCCGGCAAGGATGGACTTGTTAGAGTGGTTCAAATTCAAACTCAAGACAATCATTTGTTACGTCCCGTTGCAAAAATTGTCAAACTTCCAAGAGAAAACCAATAGAGCTGTGTCTGTGTTGTGTCGTCATGTTTTCTATGTGGGTGGTGGAAACAAACCAACCGTATTTAATCTCCTTTTTTAACTTACAGATGTCTTCCGAAAGTTCCTTTGATGAAGACGTCCTGGTGTTATCAGACGAAACACCCTTTGAGAAACTGCCCGTGGAATGGTACGTGAGGGAAGGGTACAACTCACTTACTGGACTTCCGATAACAAACAAACCAGCCCAAAACACCAATACTGAAGGTCATACAACCACAAGGAGCAACCAGAGACCAACAACCACTCAAGGCAGCTCATCAATTGCAATCCCAGGAAGCTCTTCAAACCGTGTTCAGCCATTAACCTATCCTGTAATAATCAACGGGCGCGAATTGAGAGACATCGAGCGACTTCGTGTTTCGTGTCAACCTTCATGTGTGCAATTACATCAATTGGCAAGAGAGTTAATCACATGCTTCTTATTGTTAGCATCCAAACTCAATATGCAATTGAATTAAACAAATAATTAATCAACATTTTTAGGTGCATCTCAAGAATACATCACAATCATCATTTAGAATCAGGATCTTCAATACTCAAATTGCAGTTTTGTTGCCGCTTTTAAACGATGCATTAAAAACAACGCGTAATTTGGTGGTCTCACTTGTCTCCTTTATCAGGCCGTGATGAGGCAAATGAAAGCAGGCAGATTGCTTACCACTTTCGGTTGCCACTTCTTCCATGTCGCCAAGCGTCAGGTATTCATTTAGGGCCTTTTTGTAGTCTTCAAAGTAACCTTTTTGATGTGCGGTTTTTTCGACCGATAGCAAACATTTCACTGCAGAGTAGCGTGAATTGCTAAGGCTAGGACGTTGATCGGACTTGAAAGGTAGCCAAACCATGTATTTTCCATCCGGGGTCCTTGAGTGTGTTGTTTGAAAGAAACGTTCGCAATCGTTTTCGTCGCTTGTTAGGGAGTTGATTTGACTGATTTCTTCAATTTCCCAAAATCTTTTCAAATCAAAGTTCTCATCTACAATATTAACATATAACTGGATATTGTATTCTGGCTTTGCAACATGATTGTCACCGGTTTTGCCAGTAAGAATCCACCCAAAGATTGAGTTTTGGGCCATGGGCGTGCCCCTTGGCCCCAACCTGATTCCCTCTAAAAGAATGGACGGGTAAAGATCGGCTCCGATTAGGAGGTCGATGCGTTTCGGGATGCCAAAATCAGGATCCGCTAGGGTCAACTCTTCTAGATGAGTCCACTGCTTTTTACATAAATTTTCATGAATTTTTTTTACATAGCACAGATTTCATTTTAAAACATGTTTTACAAAAAAAAATAATATGTTTACTGTCAAAATCATTGCAATTAGAGCATAATTGTTAATCAAGTATTACTGAAATTGCATACGCATTTCAGTCAATTTCAAGGCAAAATTAACACTTGCCAAGAAGAAGACTGCTTACTGCCTGCGCACATTTTTATGTCGCTGAGCAGCGCTGGTTCATTGCCGAAAACAAGTTTCCTGCTTCGAAACACGCACGCATATTTTCCTTGCTCTAAACGAGGGGGAGATTTTTGTGTTGGCGAGTTCTGAATTAGGATAAATTTGGGCCTATTTGGTCGATGCACATTTTTGTTATGATTCTTTTTTAGCTGAGGGGAGGGTAATTCTATTCTTCATATTTTTTAAAAGAAATGTTTTCTATTTCTCAAATGAGTAACACCGCAAGAAGTATGGAGTGGGAGCTATTCTAATATGATTTTATAATCATTTACTAAAGCTGAAAGCACCATTAATTGCATATTATTATATATATATATATCTATGTAATATTTGTATAACATATTATTTATATTATAATATTAAATAAATACTATATGAATATATTCAGTTGGATATGTTTTGTGGTAAACACCTGGACAATGTGTGCGCATTGCGCATATAAGTATATATTTATTGATAACACCGTGCTCTCCGCTCACACGTTAAAAGGTAAGGTCCGCCGAAGGAATCAGAAATAAAATTTTACTTAAAAAATTAGATTACAAAATTTTATTTTAAAAAGCACTAAAAACTAAGAAAATAAAAAATTAATAAATTAAAAAAATTAAATAACAATGTTTTATTTTAAAAAGCACTAAAAACTAATAAATAAACTTTCTACTTATACCACAGTATTTTGGTTACTCTAGTTTAAAATAACGTTCGTTGACCACTGATTTCTTCGATCCGTCTCAATCGGTGATCGATGGACGCATTTCAGCCCTAAACGCTGACTTGCATTCGGGGGGTGGTGACCTGTGGAAATTGGATTGCTGGAATCAGGAATGTTGGCGCTCGAATTTCCCTGGTGTCGAATGGAAAAATTCGGCTAAGTGTCGAAAACCGCTGGTCGATGACCGGTCGATATTGCTGTCGTAGACACAAAGGATCACCACAAACCCGTTAAGAAACATGTAAACAATGGTCACATAGAACATAATTACGCAATTGTGATCTCGAAAGATAACAAACGCTCGAAGCACAAATTGAACATTATCACGACACATAATGTAGAATGTAGATACAAGGAAACATAACAATACAGCACTAATAAACACACAAAACACTGAAAAAAGATGGTTTATTTTACGCATTTGACAGCCACCATCACAGTTTCCAAATGGGTTTTCTTCAACGTTTTTCCCACTAAAACTCCATGATCCAACGATTCTGCTCATCGCAGATCTATGGAAATAGGTGTCGTGGAGACAATTATGGGGCAGAAATTTCTGCCAATATAATATTTGGCCAAATATTCAAATATTTTTGAATGGCCATAAGGCGCCATAGGAGTGAAAGGGACAAAAAAGGTCAAGGAATCCGCTAGGATTTGTGGACACTACACCACTTCAGCAGGACACTATGCTGCCACATCCCACGAAACACAAAAAATAAAGTACACTACACATAAAAGGACGAACAACAAACGCTGCACAAAAACACTACGTCACCTGTAACATAGACGCCACCAGAGTTAAACACTCACCTCAGGCAAAACAGATGTTTTATTACACCACACAACGATCCACATCGATAGGGCAGCCCGGACTTAAGTGGAACCTGGACTCAAAACGTTACAATTCCCGTCGATTTTGTTTAAAAGAAGGAACGCTGCAAAAGAAAACTCACTCGCAATTAGTATTCGGCCACAAAGAGTTTTGTAAAGGAAAATCCGTAGAAGAGCAAATTCGAATTCTCTAAATTGAGGTAACTTTGCTCAAAATACCATTTTCCAGGGAAAATTTTATATATCAAATATCGTCTCGTGTAACTTAGTTTTTCAAACTCTCTAAACATTTGTCAGTCTTTAGGCTTTTAACCTTTCAAATGTTTCTTTAATTACTATCATTTAGCCACATAATTTTAAACATAAAATTTGATTAAATTGAATTGTTTGTTAATTGAATAAATCGTTTCTTGATTAGTTGAAGAACAACTGCTATCTTTCTTTTACCGCTACACAATCACCTCCCGTGTTAGTGTTTGTGAACAACAGTCGTTGCACTCCTACTAAACAGATGTAGAAAAATATAGTCGTTCTGTATAAAAATCTAGATATGCATTTTCCTATATCACTAAGGCTAGTTGCCCGCGACTGCTTAATTTAATAGTACTTAGCTTTAGTAGCTTTAATTTGTTATCACCCACAGCCCAAATTGGACAACCGCAAGGAAAATCCAACCATTTTTACCATCTTAAAATTGCCGAAGTTTTCTTCCATTTCTAAAAATTTTAATATTGTGCAAAATAAGGCCGTTTAAAAAAATTTCTGCCAAATAATTAATTATAATACGTATTTATAACAACATTTAACGAAAAACACTCAAAATAAAAATCAACATTTTTGTATAAAAAAAATCAAAATTAAAAATTTTGGATAAACCCACGACGCGACGCGACGGTTAAACGTAATTGAAAAAGGATAAAATAAAATAAAAACCCCCGACTTAAAGAATTTAAACCCAAGAATATCTGTTCAGGGCTGCCATTAAATGAACTAGTTTTGCAGTTTTCTAGTAACGTAAATAATTGGGGATATTTTATATATTGCAATACTCCTTTAGATTTATGTTGAAATTTAAAATAGTGATGGCAGTCCCCGACGGGTTTTTTCAAAATTTTTAATTTTGTTTTTTATTTCAAACTTTTTAGAGAGCATAGGTATTATGTACATTGTACTACATATCAATATAGTTTATTTAATAGTAATAAAATATAAGTATTTACTACTAAATTTTGCCCGGGGCTTTGTTGTAACTCAACTCGATATCATTACGTAGAATGAAAATAATAAATGATAAGCAAAAATAACGGTAATAAGTAAAGTTCCGGTGTGGAGATAGCCACACATTACTTCCAAGTTCACCATGTTGTTAACCGCAATGACAAAAGAAAAAAAATAATTGGCTGCAGTGTCGCTCATTTCGGACTGCTACTTCTGCACCCACGACCATAACCTCAAAAATGTTGGACCCGTCGATACAATTTTAGCTATAAGTTAGCCAAATCAAATGCGATCGAGCTCAAATCAATAGGCATGATCTCGACATATTACCAGACATTTTGGTACAAGTCCCGCGAAATTTAATATATTTTGACGGGAGTTATCGTTGAAAATCGGAAAATTATAAAACCCGTTATAACTCCCTTATTTTAATACTTGGTGAACTTCTTGTAATCTATAACTGAATAGCCCAACGAGCTGAACAAAACGCAAAAAGAAATTTTGAAAAAGACATATTTTTAAGGAAATTATGACCATTTCAAAAAACAACGGAGCGACTGAGCGGCACGAAGCTAAAAACTTCCAGAAAGTGTTTTTAAGCACTCCCGATAACGATTCCATGATTTTTTCGGATACCCATTTTTGGCAGCATCACCATACTTCCATTCCTATATATAGGAACATGGAAGTAAAATGATACTCTGTACAGAAATACTTACCTATCGAGTTTCTTAATATGTAATAGCTAATATAAAATATATTACTGAAGGGCTCCCTAGTGAGTTACTACCGTAACACCTATTTAAGAACCCTCAGTAATCAACCACAAACCCATTACTGAAAACCGCATCAAAATCAGACTAGTAGTTTTGGCGATAAATGGCGACATTGGTTTGCATAAAAAAACATCCTCTCATCCCAAACGCATAGATGATAACATCTCCGTACCGTCGTTGGTAAAAACGCTTCAGGCTGATATGGCAACACTAAGAAGGAGTTGCCTGAACTTGCTGATCTTCTAACTTGACCTTGCAATTTTAACGAAGTATCATTGTACCAAATTTCTCCAGTTAAATTCGAAGGTCGCGTGGCCGAGCGGAAACCAGGTTTTTTTTATGTTTGGTTGGATTCTTCGGAACGACATCCTACGGTCCTGGGTCGAATGCTGCTCTTTTTCTTGGGAACCAATAAACAAAACAAAACAGCCGAGCGAATTGCACAAGAAAAAGAATTTATTTCAGTCACGATCACAGAGTACCTACCTCGATCTTTCTCGAACCAACTCTCTCCAAAAACAGATGGAGGAAGGCCGTCTGTCCGCATGGCACAGTCCGAAAATTAGGATATATGACGGCAAGGGCCCTAAACTACTTAACCTACAATTTACAATTCATGAATTATTCTATTCAGCTATCAACTTAATTTTAAAGTTTTTGCCGTTCTTCGGTAGGTGCGCTTTTGTAACACACGTCCTCCTGTGGAAAGCTTGAAGTTCCATTCAAGTTCAGCGGGGTCTTCACAATAACTGATTGGGGTTGTTATCCTCTTTCCTCTCCCGGAATGAGGCTAGCCGATTGGTATGGACGATTTTCGCCTTACCACCCTGACCTTTTTTTACCTTGTACACCACTGCTGTCATTTTCTTTGCGACGGTATATGGCCCCTCCCAATCACATTGCAATTTGAGGCAACCCGCAACGACCTACAACTCTTCGGAAAAGGAATAGCCAACCTGCGTCTCCGGCGTTGTTGGATCTGTTTTGAGCTGGAGCATCATAATAGTCCTTCATGCGCCGCGTGGCCGGTGCTAACGCCGTTCGATTATGCTCATGAATTTCCTCCAGCGTTTCCGTGAGTTCGGTGAGGTAGCGACTGATTGGTATCGGGCTCGTAGGTGGTACTCCCATCACCATTTATAATGGTAGCCGACTTTCACGTCCGAAGAGGAGCCTCGTGGGGGATTAGTTTCGCGCTGTCTTGAGTGCAGGTGCGGTATGAGAGCATCAAATACGGTATGTACCGATTCCAACCGTTCTGGTGTTGCCCAATGGATTTACCCAGATAGTCCAGAATCGCCCGATTAAAATGTTCGACGACTAAGCCTTCCGACTGAGGGTGGAGGGCTGTTGTCCGTGTCTTGCTTATGCCAAAACGCCGCATAACTTCGTCGAAAACGTTACCCTCGAAATATCGTCTTTGGTCCGAATGAATTTCGAGGAGGGCACCAAAACGGCAAAAGACCTCCGTCATGAGGACATGGGCTACCGTCTCGGTGGTCTGGTCGGGTAGAGGAACGGCCTCTGGCCACTTAGTCAAGTGATCCGAGCACACCAGTAAATACTGGTGGTCTTGTTCTATTCGGAGTAGCAGGCCCAAGTTGTCCACGGCCACTCGTTCAAAGGGCGCTTCTACGTGAAAGGTTTGCAGCGGTGCCGTCGTATGTGGGGAGGGGCCTTTTCGGGCTTAGCAGACTCTGCAAGTGGCGCACCTGTCGTGGACGTCCGTATTGCAACCAGCTCAGTAATATCTCAGCCGTAGTTTGCTTAAAGTTTTGTATATTCCAAAGTGGCCACCGCTTGGAGAAGCGTGTACTTGCTGGAGCACGGCTTTCCTCAGGGTCCTTGGGACAATGGTTTGTTATCTAGAAACCACCCCGTTTTCGAGGGACAAAGTTGACCAAATCGACCGGTAGGGCTTAATAGTGGGGCTTCGGGTTCATACGACGTCCCTCTCTGGCCGTTCCTCCTTCTGTAACCACTGCTTTAAGACTTTCAGGTCTGGATCCTCCTCCTGCAGCTTTACAAGATCTTGCTTAATCGTTATCACTTTGCAGAAGATCAGCTTCCGTTCTTCCAACCGCGCGCTGGCAGTATCGGCAGTTGGTCTCTAGGCATGGTCTTCACTCTTCGGGAAAGAGCGTCAGCGTTCAGGTGTTTCGTCCCCGGGTGGTGTACGATCTCGAACTAAAATGCTTGCATGCATTCAATACAACGGGCTACTTGGACTTCGGTTGACCGGAAGCTCATTAGCCATCTTAAGGACGCGTGATCGGTACGGATGGTGAATTTTCTTCCTAGTAGATAGGTTTGAAAGTGGGCACATTCCTTAACGACGGCTACCAACTCCTTCCGCGTAACACAGTAATTTCGCTCCGCTCGGTTGAAAGTTTTATTGTGGTACTCCACCACTCGTTCGACGCCATTCTTCCTCTGGGAAAGTACCGCGCCCCAGGCATGTTGGCTGGCATTGGTCGACGATAAATGGCTGGATTTCGTCGGGCTGCGCTAGGATGGGTGCGGCGGTCAGCCTGTCCTTCAGAGTCTGGAAGGCCTCCTCGCAAGCATTTGACCAAAGAAAATTGCGACCTTTTTCTGTAAGTTCTGTGAGAGGCTTCGCTATAGCAGAGAAGTTGTGCACGAACCGTCGATAGTATGCGCAGAGGCGATCAAATAAAAAACTTAGTTGTGAAATAAAATTCTAATACATAAAAACTCTTATGTTTTTTCATTGGCGACCGTGAGAGGACAGTTCAGTGACTATATAGTGTTATTTAATATTTTTATCAATAACAAAGTTACGATACTTTATTGTTGTATTTCGTTGGTTACACAGGTCTACGATTTAAAAATTAAAAATTGTCTTAAATATAATAAGTGATTTTTGTGGTATTTCTTGAGCTGATTTTAAAAATGAAATCCGTTTTTCTCCAATGGTCCTCCGTGCATTGTCTCGAAATGAGCTCTCATGATTAAAAATGAAGTGATGTGATGGTGTTTTGGTATTATGATTGGGTGCCTTTAATTGTACAGAATGCGATTGTTGAATCGCACCAGGCGAATACTGGGACGTTTTGTAGCTGTATATCTTGCATTACTGTTTTTAATAATCGTGTTAGGAACAGATTGAGTTTCGCGACTTGTGGCAGAAGTGCGTCTTTCGAATTTACTTCGCATATGCATGTCAGCATATGTCAAATTGTGAAGTTGTAAACAATGAAATTAACAGAGATTTCTTGATTAATATAGTGTTATGAAGTGTAAAAACGTGATAAATGTGTTTAAGGGGACTTGTGGCGGGGTTTTGTGGTTTTCGCAAATAAATTTTGTGGATATAAATACGGCAAAAAACCGAACAATTACATGAAATTTTTTCATCGTAAAATATATTTTTTTCTAAAAGTATATAAGTGCACGGCCTTTTTTTTGCACATTGTTGGTTTTTTAACTAAAATACATGTCTCCACAAAATTTCATTGAAACCCACCACAAGTTGCGAAAATCAACTTTTGCCTCGTGTTAATAACACTCCTCCAATTAATTCCAGGCGTGGTATTCGAACGGGCTTAGTAGGAGCCACTCTTGTCTTGGCGGACAATAGAGTTGCTGAAATTGTTCCATCTGCAGAGATTACCCGCATATAAACTGCGGCAGCGTACGCTTTCTCCGATGCATCATAGAATCCATGTAGTTGAATCTGAACCTCATCTGACCATTTCACCCACCGTGGAATCTATATATATAAAAGCGAAATACCACGTACTCACTTATAGTATATTTCAATGAAATTCTGAATACTTATACAATTTACCTCATAGGTGCTCACTAAGAAACGGTTTTGTGAAATTCAACCCTTAAGGGGGTGAAAAGGGGTGAAAACGGTTTCTCCGGAATCACTGAACCGATTTCAATGAATTTCCGAATACTTATACAATTTACCTCATAAGTGCTCACTAAGAACCGGTTTTTTTAAATTCAACCCTTAAGGGGGTGAAAAGGGGTGAAAACTGTTTCTCCGGAACCACTAAACCGATTTCTATGAAATTTTGTATACTTCTTCAACTTATCTCATAGGTGCTCGCTAAGAATCGATTTTTATATTCCACCCCTAAGGGGGTAAAATAAGGGATGAAATTTTTTATGGAAATTCCCTATTTTTGAAGTAAAAAATTCATAAAAATTTTTATTTGGCCTTTTGTCAAAAATGAAGAAAGATGTGTATGGTTTCAGGTTTTTTTTTTTTAAATACGGTGAAATCGGGGCTGAAAGTTTTTATTGAAATCGGGTGTTTTAGCCTATAAGAAGCTAAACATAAAAAGTTTAATGGATGTAGGATAGGTGGTGGATCAAGAATTGATTGCCAGAAAATGAGAACGTCAGATGTTGGTTGTATTCAAAATAAATGTAATATTTATTCAAACGGACTAGATCACAGTTTTTCTTACAACTAATAATTAAAGCTACGAATCCAAATAGAATATTTACAAAATTCAAGTTATACTATTCAAATGTATTTCTCAAACTTCAGCTAATTTAATAATTCAAAGACTGAGTATTTTGGTTGTTCAGTAATTAATTGCCTGAAAGTAGACAAAAGAGTTTGTTACGACTATTCAATATTTTTGACAGCAGAGTAAGAGGCACAAGTGGTTTAATAATGGTTAGTTGTTTGAGTGTTGTTAAATAAGACCTGGATGTAGTGTAATACTACGAATAACTTGTATGGTGCAGAGATCTAGACTGATATTGTTTGGATTGTGCACTATGAAGGTGCGAGAGTCGATTGCTGACTCGTGAATTGTGTAACTGCAAGCGTAAATCAATTGTATGTTGAGTTTTAGGCGCAAGCAGTGTAAATCGAGCACTATGTAAGTGCAAGGAGATTGACTCGACCCAGTGCTGCTAACGTAGGTCGAATTGTTCTGCTGACCAGAGGATGGTGAGCAGTGAAACATTGGAAAGCGTGGTTAGAAAGGACTCAGTGACTAGAGTGCGCTTTAAACCCGAGAGGCTTTTCCGAATAAGGACTGAAAGCAGTTCCTTTTTGGCTAAATTGGTAATTCTGAAAGCAGAACTTACCCAGAAGCTGACTGAAATGCAGTGCCGAATTGCTGTTGGGTCACCGCTTTTATAGTCCCCGAAATGCATTGGATTAAATGCACAAAGGGCTAACGGTCGTATTTGGACTGTGAACTGGCCTGGTTCTGGCATCTAGAGTTCTTGGTACAATCAAATTGAACTAGGCGCGATGGTAGTCCAATATGCGGTGGCCCAGTGGAATGAGAGGTGGGACCACAGCCCACAGTACCTGGGTTCGAATCCCAGTCTCGGCATGATTCATTTTTTTTTGTTTTTAATTTTATTTTGAATTTATTTTTAACTATTGGGACGCCCCAACATTCTCCCACCTCCGAAAAATGGACGATGTAGTGGATAAATAACTTACGATTCTTTCGTGTCGCCACCTTCACCTTGAATCGCTTGGTCTGCCCGATGCGATAAAACCTAAGCGTGTCTCCGTTACTTAACTGGAACCTTGAACTTCGTTGGGCGCTTAAGATGATGTCCCAGTTAGTGACATTCCGTCTAGCTACTTCCCATTCTTGATCGGAACAAATAAATAAATTCCTTGCTGGGAACTGCCGAGTAGAAGGGAGACTGGAGCTTGTGCCTTCACCGGTTGGTCTAGACGCATCCTGGGATGTCCTGGGTTTTAGTGCCTGGATTTGTCTGGTTTTTTGAAGCAGTTTTTCTTGGGTCGTTATAATCCTTTTTTGTGTTCGGATGATATCCTGTTGTTCCGAAACCAGGGTGTGAAGGATTATTTGATCGTGGTGCTTCTCAATGGCCTTCTCGATGACCGTGGTGTCGCTTTGTGCTGATGCTGCTGTAGGCATTCGACGCGGGGTTGTTGGGCGCCGTAACCATGGTCCCTTGAATTGTGCCACTAGATTGGCTACTGGTTTCTGAATTGGAGCAGCTTCGAAGGGTGGTTGGAACGGTGACAGCTTGGTTGGGGAGGCCTTCAGTGTCGGTGGTTCAGTAGCTGGTACGGAGTCGGGAGTTTCTAAGTCCGGAATGTCGTCCAGGAGTAGAATGTCCTCTAGAGCTTGGTCGTTTGACTCCGAAACGTCGGAGTCACTCAGATTTGAGAAGAATTCGATCAGATCCATGATGATATCTGCTACAAGAAGTTGTTTTTTATTAATGGGTTCAGTGTATTATGTTTTGTGCAGGATTGGCACTATATCAGTCTAGATCTCTGATATCGAGGGTATTTGCGGTTAGTGTGGTCGGTGGATTGTTGGAGTATAGATTGTGGTGTTAAGGTTGGATGGGGAGTTTGCTAATTTTAGTTACCGGACGAGTGTATGTTTTGTGGGGGGTTTTAACTTGGACGACTCTCACTAAGTTGTCTGTCCCTGGATATATGCTAGTTATACGTCCGATAGGCCATGTCATTTTTGGTGTGTTATTGTTTAGAATTAGAACTATGTCTCCAACCTTGAGGTTTTCCTTTTCATTTGTCCATTTTGTGCGTTGTTGTAGATTGTGCAAGTATTGTTTTTGCCAGGTTTTCCAGAATAGATGGGTCAGGTGTTGAACATAGTGCCAACGTTTCGTATGATGTTCATCTGGAAGTGCTTGTGAATCGGGCAAATCAAGAAGGTTTCGACCGATTAAAAAATGACCGGGTGTGAGCACATTGTAATCTAATGGATCATTTGACAAAGCGGATAGCGGTCTTGAATTTATACATGCTTCTATCTGGCACGTTACGGTGTATAATTCTTCAAATGTTAAAACAGCCGACTAGGCCTGTGCGATTGTTCGATTAATCGATACCGTTATCGATTATTTTATTCATCGTCGATGAAAAATGAAGTGCCGATTTCGATTGTGGTAATCGATAATCGTTTAACAAGTGTCGATTATTAACGATTGTCGATTGTTAACGATTGTCGATTTTTACCGATTGTCGATTATTAACGATTGTCAATTATTAACGATTGTCGATTAATACCAATTGTCGATTATATTAACGATTGTCGATTGTAAGCGATTTCGTTTAAACGATTCGTTGCAAATGATTATCAATATCGCTTATTCTGTCACACACACACACAACGTGACAAAACTGTATGCTGTGTCATTATCAGTCCCGTCCGGCCGCCCCCTTCTCATTAGCCGTCTTTGATATTGTTCTGTCATGTTCGGACGTTGAGTCGTGATACTTGTCAATGGTCCATTGAAAACAATAGATTTCATGATCAACAATTATCATTATCAACATGTACAAACCAATGCGACATTCAAATTTATCGATTGTTAAAACTAAGAATTGACAATCGATTTGACAATCGGAATCGACAATCGATTTGACAATTGGAACTAACCGATTGTAAACAATCGACAATCGATTTGGCAACTGGAACTAAACGATTGTAAATAATCGACAATCGATTTGACAATCGATTAATCGATTAGGTTTACGATTGTCGATTCCCAGCAATCGTATCGAAAAACTTTTCGATTAATACTTTCATCGTCGATTGTCGATTAATTTTAACAATCGCACAGGCCTACAGCCGACTGTAACGTTTTTCGTAAGTGGGTCTTGACTAATTTAACATTGGCTTCCCATAAGCTCCCGAAATGCGGAGTGGCTGGTGGGTTGAAATGCCATTGGATGGTTGGGATTTCTGGCACCCCGTTGTGTTGGATGCTGTTCAGAATTTTCTTGAGTGATCTTTGCAGTTCGTTATTTGCACCGACAAAGTTGGTTCCGCAATCGGAATATATATGGGCGCATAAGCCCCTTCGGCTCGTGAACCTTTTGAGCGCTGCTATGAAGGCCTGAGTCGTTAGATCCGTGACTACTTCTATGTGTAGAGCCTTTGTTGAAAAACATACGAAAATGCTTAAATATGCCTTTTGGCTTTTAGCAGTGCGTAATTTGGATGTTTTGATGTCAATTGGTCCCGCATAATCTATCCCTGTGTGTTCGAAGGTAAGGGATGGGGTGACTCGAGGTCCTGGTAGATTTCCCATGAGTTGGTTTCTGGGAATTATATTGTCCTTGAAACATGTGATACATTGTCGAAGCCGATGTCTAATGCTATTTCTGGCGTTGAGTAACCAATACTTATTTCGTAAGGTGTTCAATCAATAATTAATCGTGTAACATGATGGTTGTTGGGAATGATTATTGGATGCTTTTGATTGTAAGTTAAAGCTGAATGTTCGAGCCGACCTCCAACACGAATTAGTTGCGTGTGGTCTAAAAATGGGTGAAGAGCTAGTAATCGACTTTTGTTTGAAATTTTGTTGCCGTTTTTTAGGCTGTGGTATTCAGATGTGAAGGTTGATGCCTGCAGAATTCGAATGATTGTGGTTTCTGCCTGGTCTAGTTCTTGTTTTGAGAAGGACTTGGGCCAACTAATAATCCTTTTCTGACACTTAGCAATAAATCTTTGACAATAGGCCATGATTCGTATTAATCGAGGGAATGAGGATATGTTATTGAACCATGTTGGTTCCGTGTGCCCGATGTGGACATTGAATGCCTTTGATTTCCTAATTTCCTCCGTGGTTTCGTATGCGCTGAGGCGCTTTGGTTCCCACTCTTTCGTATTTAACCATTCAGGGCCATGCCACCATAATTTGTGATTTTTTAACTTGTCTGCTAACAGACCACGGGACGCACAATCTGCTGGATTGTCGTGGGATGCTAAATGATGCCATGACCCTGGTGAAATGGATTGTTGGATTTCAGCAACTCTGTTGGCTATGAAGGTTTTCCACCGGGATGGTTCTCCGCGGAGCCATGCTAACGAGATTTCTGAATCTGTCCATGCATATGTTGCGATATTTGGGATATTTAGGTCTGTTTTGACTTGTTTCATCAACTTGGCTAGTAGATGGGCTCCACACAGTTCTAGTTTGGGAAGAGTCAGAGTTTTTAGTGGCGCTACTTTAGTTTTGGAAGTTAGAATGTGCGAAGTTACGATTCCATGCTTGTCGTTGGCTCTCATGTAGATAACAGCAGCGTATGCGTCTTGCGATGCGTCACAGAAGCCGTGTAATTCGTGGTTTTCGTTTTCTGGGGAATAGTTAACCCAGCGTGGAATCGAAATTTGGTTTATTGAACATAGGTTTTCTCTGAACTGTTTCCATTCTGTGTCGAGTTTGTCGGGGAGCGGATCATCCCATCCTAACCCTTGCAGCCATAATTTTTGCATAAATATTTTGGCTATGTTGATAGAGGGCGCTAGCCAGCCTAAAGGGTCAAAAAATGTTGCTGCTTCCGATAATACGAGTCTTTTGGTGTAATGTTTTTCTGGATTCGGTAGATTTATTGAAAAAAGAAAATTGTCAGTTTTGGGTTGCCACTGGATGCCTAGTGTTTTGATGGACTCATGTTGCAGTACCTTGCCAGCTTGCGCCTCACGATGGTCTTCTGGTATTGTTTCGATCAGCTGTGGATGATTGGCTACCCATTTGCGAAGATTGAACCCAGACCTTGCCATTGTTGACAGCAATTGGTTTTGTAGTTTTAAGCCGGTGGGGATGTCATGAGCACCAGTGAGGACATCGTCCACATAAAAATCATTCATGATGCTATGGGCTGCTAATGGGTACCTAGTTTTTTCATCTGTAGCTAGTTGTTGCAAGGTACGGATTGCAAGGTAAGGTGCGGAAGCAAATCCGAAGGTGACCGTAGTGAGTTGGTAGTCCTTTATGGCTTCCGAGGGTTTGTTTCGCCATAGGACTCTTTGGTATGGTTGATGTTTGGGATGCATTTGTATCATCCGATACATCTTCTCAATATCTGCGGTGAATGCTAGTTTGAGACACCGCCATCGGAGTAAGATTGCCCATAGAGTTGATTGGATTGTGGGACCAGTGAGTAGTTGTTCATTCAACGAGAGTCCATTACTGGTTTTGCTAGATGTATTGAAAACTACTCTCAATTTTGTAGTGCTGGAACTCTCCTTAATTACCGCATGATGGGGTAAATAATAATTGTGGATTTTATCAGAGTGTGCCTGACTGGAGAGTTCTTCGTTTGGAACGTGAACTAGGTGCTTTAGGTCTATATACTCCTGGATGCATTTTACGTACTGGTCTCTAATTTCAGGGGTTTTCAATAGCTTCTTCTCTAATTGAATGAATTGTTTGTGAGCAATATGTCGGGATTGGCCTAAAACCGGCCCGTTGGCATCCTTGAAGGGGAGTTCGACTTGATATTGTCCATTGGCTAACCTTGTATGTGTGGTTTGATATATTTCTTCACATCTATCATCGTCCGGATGAGAAATCTTTTGCAGGATTTCTTCTTGTTCCCAGAATCGTTTGAGTTGCTCATCAAGAGATTGGGATGAGTTTACCCTAGTCGTAAAGACTCTAGGGTTTTGGGCTGTTTCTTCAGTCCTTCCTAGTATGATCCAGCCTAAGAGGGTATTTTGGGCGGTGGGTTTCCCTTTACCGCCCTTAATAATCCCATCGATTATAATATCTGAGTAGATATCTGCTCCGAGCAGGAGATCTATTTGCTGGGGCCTTGAGAAATTGGGATCAGCCAATTTGAGGCTTTGAATGAAACTTAAGTTCGTTATTTCTATTTTCTTTGGAGGAATCATGTCTGTGATGTTTGGCACTACGAGTGCTGATATATTGCTTTCGAAGGGTGTACAAGTTGATTGTATCGTAAAATCAACTTGTGATTGTACTCGTGCTGTCTGTGCATTTGCTAAGCCTGTGATTTCCATGTCGATGTGCCGTCCTTTTAAATTGAGTTGGTTGCGTGCACTGGTTGTGATAAAGGAGACTTGTGATCCAGAATCAATGAGAGCTCTTAATGTGAGAGGTTTGCCTGTGCGGCTAATGGCTGTAACCATGGCGGTTGATAAGAGCGCTGAATTGATTCTATTGGAGAGTAACGAATGTAAAGGTTCCGAAGTGGTCCCATCGCTTGTTGTTGGTTTTTGTCTGTGGGTTTCGGAATTTGTCCTTGTGGTTTTTTGGGATTCTGTTTTTCCTGATTGGCTTGGATTGAACATATGTATTAAGGTGTGATGTTGTTTTCGACATTTGTAGCACCTTGTACGGCTCGGACAATTGTGGGTTGAATGTCTTGTGCTTAGGCAATTCTTACACAAGTTTGATTTAACAACGAATGAGAATCGTTGTGACGGATCTAGCTTCGTGAAGTCTGGACATTGGTAAAGTGCGTGGTCTGATTTGCACTTTGGACAAACTTGCGTTTCATTGAAAAACATATGTGAGCTCTTGTTTGCCTTGGACGGGGGTAATGTTTTTCTTGGTTGAGGATAGTTTTGAATCGCCTCGAGAGTGCGGAAGCGTGCCTCTAAGAATTTCGTGAATGTTGTGTACTTAGGCAGCGTGGTGTTGTCTTTTAATTCTTCTTCCCATTTTTCTAAGGAATCTGCTGGGAGTTTTTTTGTTAAGAAGTAGATTAGTATAGGGTCCCAGTTATCAACGGGGATGTCGAGGCACTTTAGCTCGTGCAGACATTCCTCGGTTTGATCGAGTAGCTCTTTGATGGCTTGTGCAGATTCAGACTTTCTGGCTGGTTGATTAAAGAGCAAGTTCAATTGTGTGTTTACTAGAACTCTGGTATTGTGATATCGTTTCTCGAGGAATTTCCAGGTTTTCTCGTAATTGTCTCCAGTTATTTCGAATTGGAGCAATAGACGTTCAGCTTCCCCTGTTACTGACGTCTTTAGATAATGCAATTTTTGGACTGGTGAGAGTCGTGGATCACTGTCTATGATGGATTTGAATAGATCATGGAATGATCGCCATGATTTATAGGAGCCATCGAATTTCGATATGGTGATCTTTGGGAGTTGTATATCACTGGTATGAGTGCTAGGTTGGATAGAGGTACCTCCTTGGTTCTCTACCTCTGGTCTAATTTCTGAGATAGCTTTGATATACATTTGTTGTATTTTAAAAAATGGATCGGTTTTTAGGTATTCTTGTGCTTCGGGACTGTCCCTTTGTAGTAGGTCCTGATAATCTTTTTGAATTCGATCCCATAATGAACTCATCAACTCGAAGTAAGTTGCACGAGCGCCTGGAGTAAGCTGATCCTTGGATTCGGATTCGTAACCTCTGATTAGGAGTTTTAAACGCTCTTGGAGAGCTGAAACGTGATCTATTATTTTTGACGTCATTTTCTGGCTTAATTGTTTATACCTATCCGGCTCGAAGGACCAATGTTTTAGCCTATAAGAAGCTAAACATAAAAAGTTTAATGGATGTAGGATAGGTGGTGGATCAAGAATTGATTGCCAGAAAATGAGAACGTCAGATGTTGGTTGTATTCAAAATAAATGTAATATTTATTCAAACGGACTAGATCACAGTTTTTCTTACAACTAATAATTAAAGCTACGAATCCAAATAGAATATTTACAAAATTCAAGTTATACTATTCAAATGTATTTCTCAAACTTCAGCTAATTTAATAATTCAAAGACTGAGTATTTTGGTTGTTCAGTAATTAATTGCCTGAAAGTAGACAAAAGAGTTTGTTACGACTATTCAATATTTCTGACAGCAGAGTAAGAGGCACAAGTGGTTTAATAATGGTTAGTTGTTTGAGTGTTGTTAAATAAGACCTGGATGTAGTGTAATACTACGAATAACTTGTATGGTGCAGAGATCTAGACTGATATTGTTTGGATTGTGCACTATGAAGGTGCGAGAGTCGATTGCTGACTCGTGAATTGTGTAACTGCAAGCGTAAATCAATTGTATGTTGAGTTTTAGGCGCAAGCAGTGTAAATCGAGCACTATGTAAGTGCAAGGAGATTGACTCGACCCAGTGCTGCTAACGTAGGTCGAATTGTTCTGCTGACCAGAGGATGGTGAGCAGTGAAAGATTGGAAAGCGTGATTAGAAAGGACTCAGTGACTAGAGTGCGCTTTAAACCCAAGAGGCTTTTCCGAATAAGGACTGAAAGCAGTTCCTTTTTGGCTAAATTGGTAATTCTGAAAGCAGAACTTACCCAGAAGCTGACTGAAATGCAGTGCCGAATTGCTGTTGGGTCACCGCTTTTATAGTCCCCGAAATGCATTGGATTAAATGCACAAAGGGCTAACGGTCGTATTTGGACTGTGAACTGGCCTGGTTCTGGCATCTAGAGTTCTTGGTACAATCAAATTGAACTAGGCGCGATGGTAGTCCAATATGCGGTGGCCCAGTGGAATGAGAGGTGGGACCACAGCCCACAGTACCTGGGTTCGAATCCCAGTCTCGGCATGATTCATTTTTTTTTGTTTTTAATTTTATTTTGAATTTATTTTTAACTATTGGGACGCCCCAACATCGGGCATTTTTCAAGTAAAAATTCAAAAAATTGGTATATTTGGCATATTGTTAGAATTAAAGAAGCACGTGTATCACGATTCTTTGAAATTCCACCACTAAGGGGGTAAAATAGGGGATGAGAGTTGGTTTGGAAATTCGTCATTTTTGAAGCAAAAAGTTCATAAAAATTGGTTTTTCGCCTTTTAAGTTTGAAAAAAAGCTCAATGGGAACCACCAACCTCCACCTTAATTCAACCCCCGAAAACCACCCTTGACTGAAAACAAACTAATCAACCATTATTGTAACCCGACGTACGGGAAACGGATCTATGTAATACAAGTACATCTGAATGGGATGATCTCCTAGCCAAGCAAAGGCCAGCCCGTGAATTTGAAGGCCCGGAATCGTATACTGCTATTGGAGTGGGTATGGTAAACGCCTTGATTGATAAGTGGGTAAGGAAGGAAGATTTGAGAAGGTGGAACTCCCTTAACACATATAGACAGACTAAGTTAGCCTTTAGGACAGCTATACACATTAGCTAAGCTATACGTGCTAAGTTTCCTTAGTTTTGTAGCTTAGCTCGCTTTCCTTTTGAATGCTGCGCACTACAGCAAAGCTAAGCGATAATTTTCTTAAAACTACTATTGAACTGTCACCTGTAGTATATTAAGTATAGGATTATATCATTATATTGAAGGTAATAGTAAATGGTACAGCAACTGGCTACTGGCGCGTGGCCTTATCAGAACTCGTGGCAGTCGGTACTCAGCAGTGGACTCACTCAATCATGTAAAGTTAGCATTAAAGCCTTAAGAATGTGCCTGAAGTTTCCTTTAAAACAGGGAGTCATCATAACGTTATACATAACGTTATTTTTTCGGTCAGAACTATACCGGTTCATTTTCCATAAAATAAAACGATATTTTGGTACCAAAATTATTTCGGTTGCATTGAACCGAAATCACTCCGACCGAAAAGATTTCGGTCCAGTTGAAACGTTTCGGTTGGACTTTTTCAGATAAAGGTCTGATCATAAAAGTGTGTAGCTACCTGTGACCCGGTCCATACGCGAGAGATTTTTGCCTCAAACTTAGTCTGCAAAAGTACAGTTTTGACCGTGTATGGCGGGGTTTTCAGGTTTAACGAAAATTTTGTGAAAATATGTAAATCTTTTGATATTTTAGGGGCTGGACCAGTTTTATGAGGCGTTCACGGCTGAAAAATACTGAGGATCATTAATTTTCAGAAAACATTTGACCTTGTGTAGCCGACCAGCCAACCAGGATTGGAAAAAATCTGTCGTGTATGGGCCGGGTGAAACACGTGTTGGAAAATCCATCTGTTTCTTTTTTTTATGGCAGCTTACAGGACTGCTCAACAACGAGCAAGATCCGCGCCTGGCTTAACAGCCGACAACTACTCAGCATACTGAGCAAGTAGCGCAGATCCACATCCTTAAGTGGACCGATACATTCAAAGACCTTTATTTTTCGGTCCTGGCAGACCGAAACAGAAAACAACCGAAATGAAACGTTCACGGTTGTAACAAAATTTTTACGAAACGTTTCATCGCAAACGTTTTACGTTTCGGTCGGAATATAACGTTTGGTTTGAACCTTTTCATATTTTGGGATATCGGTCAGGTACCCTGCTGAAAGTGCTAATAAATGAATGCGAGTGGCAAAAAGAAAAGGTGCAGTGCAGCTAGGGAAAAGACCCCCAAAGACAAGAATTTTGACGGTGTGCAAAATGGACTACTTACAAAATGTGAAACCTTTAGAGCTGGAAGGGAGCCTAGCAGAAAACTGGAGAGTGTTTCAACAAAATTTTAATTACTTTTATATTGCCGCGGAATTGAGTAAAAGATCGGAAGAAGTGCAAGCGGCAGTGTTTTTAAATGCCGTTGGTCCAGAAGCGGTGGAATTGTTCAACAGCTTCAATCTAAGCGAAGCACAAAAAAAGAGTTACAAAGATGTGGTCTCATCATTCGAAGAATTTTTCAAACCGAAATGCAATGAGGTTTACGCCAGCTTCATTTTCAATAATAGAAGCCAAGCGGTACTAGAACCGTTCGACAATTTGTTGATGGATTTGAAGAAACTAATCAAAAACTGTAAATATGAAGGCCAACAGGATCGAATGCTAATGGTCCCCATACACTTACCGGCCGCCGGCCGGCCTCGGACTGTCGTCCTCTCCTTCAGTCCACGACAACGGCCGTGGCCGACATCGTCCACAGACTACTCGGCCGTGGACTGTCGTCCAGGACGATGCGACAGTCCTGCACGACGGCCGTGACCGACATCGTCCACACACAACTCGGCCGCGAACTGTCGTCTAGGCAAAGAATATCTACTCAATAAGAACCGAAACTCTTTTTTGAGTGTATAGGATAAAAAGATTAAAAAGAAAAATGTGAGAGAGAGGTCACTAAAATAATGTAAATAACGTACAAGAGGAAAAGAGTGCCAAGAAGTTCGTCGGCTCTGACGTAGTAATTCTCTGCCTCTGACGTCATATTCTTTGCCTCTGACAATCAGCTGACGGTTTTTTCATACCGCACTTCTAAATGGGCAACCATGAGCTTTAAGTGCTTCTAAACTCGAAATGAAAGCTTGTAACAAGTCCAAAGCTCTGTGTGTAAACTGAACAGGAGAGCTCAACTTAGGTTGCAGCTTTTCCGACTAAAGCTATACACTGTTTGAAAGGTATTTTCAATACAAATATTTTGGTATATATAACTTTTCCCCATGCGAACAATTTTTTTTCTATAAATCGATTTGAAATTTATGACTAAAATACTGTTTTTTTTATTTATTTTCTCATATTTTTTCATGTAAATTGAGTATTTTAAATTTCTGTAAGGTGCTATTTCAATCTTTATTGGGTCGAGGAATTCGAGTCTGAAATTTATTTTTTCATAAAATGAACATTAGATGGCGCTGTAACGTATTTTTTCATAATTTATATATATATTTATGTATTAACACGCTAGCGGCCGTATTTTTGAAGATATTCGAACCAAATTTTAATATGTTATTTCTGGGGTTAATAGCTAGGTTAAGTTCGTTAATGAGCAAAATCGGCCCAAGGGGGTGGCCGGGGGAGGGGGTTGAAATTTTTAAAAAATTATATCTCGGTTTAAAATGGATACGGGCGCAGATGTAAACGTACTTCCACAGAAATTTTTCAAAAAAATCAAGGGGGCAAAAATAAAAAATAAAATAATCAAATTAGAAGGTTACAATGGTTCAGAAATTAAGGTAAAAGGGATAACAACAGTAAATTGCACAATAAAAGGTAAGAAGTTCACGCAAGACTTTGTGGTTACGGGGCAGGGGGATGTGCCTTTATTAGGACTTCGCAGTTGTGAAGAATTAGGCTTAATTAAGCGAATTAATACAGTAGAGAAATCAAAAACGTTTAGGTCAGTCGAAGAATTTATGGCAGCATACAGTAAAGTATTTGAAGGTTTAGGGGAATTTCCAGAACGTACCACATTGGGCTTAAATCAAACGCTAGTTCAGTCTCAAAACCAGCGCGTAGAATACCGATTGCATTGATAGAGCCCCTTAAAGCAGAATTAACAGGATTATGCAAACGGAATATTATCGAAGCGACAAATGAACCGTCGGAATGGACGTCTAACTTAGACTCTTAGTGATCGTGGAAAAGAGAAATAAAAAGTTTATTTATTTATTTATTTATTCGCTTAATACAAGCAAGTAACTTAAACCTAAGCCTTAAACAAATATCACATATATACATTACTACAACTAAAAAAGATACCATTAACAACAACAGGTGGGAAGAGGGGTGGGGGGAGGGGAGGTTACGCCTATGCTTAGATCCCAAACACCTAAACCAAGCAATAATCAACGATCCGCACATAATTCCTTCATTTGATGAAATCTCCGCGAAATTATCAGGAATGAAATATTTTACGGTACTGGATCTTAAAGAAGGATATTGGCAGGTTACAGAGTCCAGTAATCTATGCACGTTTTCGAGTCCTTTTGGATGTTATAGGTTCAAAAGGTTACCTTTTGGAATTAAATCAGTGCCAGAGGCATTTCAAAAGCTAAACGAGAAAAATTTTTGCTGACATTGACGGAATAGTAGTGTTCATAGATGATATATTAGTGGGTGGAACAACAATAGAGAAACATGATAAGAAGTTAGAGAAAGTTATGCAAAGGGCGCTTAAACGAAATGTAAAGTTTAACAAAGAAAAATTACAGTTTAGACAAACGAAGGTCCAATATTTAGGACAAATTATTTCTTCAGAAGGAATCCAGATCGACCCTGAAAGAACAAGAACCATAGAAGAATTTAAAGTGCCAAATAATAAAAAAGAACTGCACCAAACATCCCGGCATTGTCAGATGCTCCGCAGCCCCTGCGAGAATTGCTAAAGACAAGCGTACACTATAAATGGACACAGCGGCAAGACGAATGTCTAAAAAAAATTAAGTAGGAAATTATGAGGGCACCTACCTTGAAGACATTTGACCAAACTAAGGACATTATAATTCAATGTGATGCCTCCAAAAGTGGCATTGGATGCTGTCTCCTACAGGAGAACAGGCCTATCAGTTTTGCATCTCGAAGCACGTCAGACACGGAAACTAAATACGGACAAATTGATAAGGAAATGCTAGCCATCTTATTCGCATGTACAAAGTACCACAAATTAATTTACGGACGACCAATAATAGTAATAACCGATCACAAACCGTTGTTAGGCATCTTCGACAAAGAAGTGGGACAAGTCTGTTCACCGAGATTGCAACGGATGAAACTGAGACTACTAAAATACAACATAACTCTGAAACATATGCCTGGAAAAGAATTGGTAATTGCAGATCTTCTTTCTAGAAATTATAAAACCACTAAACATGAACCCGAAATTAAAGACATAAATGAAGTAATACATAGTATAAACGTTAGCGATCAGAAAAAAGAAATATGAATGAAACCAAGAAGGATCCTATTTTACATAAATTATTATATGTTATAGAAAATGGATGGCCAGAGAACAAGTCACAATTAGACGAAGAAATAAAGTTCTTTTGGAGATTTAGGCACGAATTGATTGCTGAAGAAGGAATCATATTCGTAAATGACCGAATCATAATTCCGCAATCGCTTAGAGGGGAAACCCTAAGCAGATTACACGAGCCTCACCTTGGGATAGTAAAAACAAAAGAAAAAGCTAAAAGTCTCGTGTATTGGCCAGGTATAAATGAACAAACAGAAAATATGATAGCTAAATGCGCGGTTTGTCAAAAGTATAGAAACGCAAATATAAAAGAACCTATGATCCCACATGAGATTCCTCAGATTCCATATTTTAAGAGTTAGGATTGGATATTATGGAGACAAAAGGGTAAGCTTATATTATTGTATGCGATTATTTCAGTAAATATTTAGATGTGGTTGTAATATATAAGAAGACGGCTGAGGCAGTTATAAAAAAGTTGAAGGAAATATTTTCATTTCACGGCATACCTCGAGTAGTAATTGCAGACAACATGCCCTTTGATTCGTTTCAATTTAAAAAATTCGCGACTGATCTCGATATAAAAGTGATCACCTCAAGCCCCCACTATCACCAATCAAATGGGTTTGCAGAGAAATACGTAAACATCGCAAAAGGGCTAATACTGAAGTCCTCGGAAGGAAAGGGTGAGTTATGGAAAGCGCTGTTAGAATACCGCAACACCCCAATTAAAAGTTTAAATGCATCACCAACTGAGTTACTATTTGGGAGAAGGTGTCGAACGCAGTTACCAGCCAAATTATCCCTTTTCAAGAAGGCACAGTTCACACAAGTCCAAAGGCAATTAGAAAGAAACACATGCAAAAACAAAGTATATTATGATATGATAAAACGACGCGATATAAGGCAGATTTTCAGCTAAATTCAAAAGTGTGGTTGCGAGAGGGGAAAGTGTGGAGAAAGGCAGTAGTGTGCGCAAAAGATAGCACAGGGTCATTCCATGTCAATTCATCCAGGCCATGACACCCATGTTCTCAGAATTCAATGATTTTTTTTTTATTGATTCCTTATACTGTGCTAATTAACAATATGAATTTATTTTTTTTTATTTCTAATACTTTTTGAGTTACGAATTTTTGAAGCTAAATAGTTTTGCGTTTTTTTCGTTTCCAAAATTTTTTTCGGCGAAGTAAAGGGGTCACAAAAACCCTTTTAACTTGCGTTGTATTGATCGCATCACAATGATTTTGGTCTTAAAATTTTTAGAAGACCCCACAGATTCAGATAGTAATATATTCACAAGCATATACCTAACGCATTTTTGAGAAAATTATAGATTTTTTGAAAATTTTGGAATTTTAAACTTAAAATTTTCAGATCCTTTTTTCGATAAAAGGCGTAGCTGGGAACAGGTTACTTATATTTTTTAAATATTCTATAGGCCTTATAATTATAGAATCTAAAAGAAAACCTGTGTTATTTTGCCTGACAATTTTTTTACAAATTTTTTAAAAAAAAAATTTTTTTTTCAAGTTATTCCAAGAACATTCTACCAATATTGGAAAATTTGTTTGACTTCATGTGTTTCGATTATTTTATAATTTTTTTTTTTATAAGATATTCGTAAGTAGTATGTAATAGATTTGGTGGTTTTTCAAAAAAAAATTCCGTTTAGTTTATAACGGGACTCGAAAAATGGCAATTTTGACAAATTTTCATATTTCAAAAAATCACTACTCTTGCAAATATAGTTATATTTTAACAATTTATATCTCCTTTTATAGATAGCACTTTTGAGTTTTAGAAAAAAATACACCGAAATAAATTTTGCTCAAAATGGCCGACAGGGATAAATTATTGACCGTTATTTTTGAATATTTCAAAATCCATATTTTTTTTTTAATTGATTTTTCTTTATGTTATGTGTAATAATGTTCTTAAACACATATTTCAATTTCAAGTTGGTACAAAAATTGGCTTGGCAGGTAGCACTTTTTATATCCCACCATGTCAGGTGAGAATATTGTTCGGTGTTACTCATATCGAAAATTTTTGACATGGTGGGATATAAAAAGTGCTACCTGCCAAACCAATTTTTGTACCAACTTGAAATTGAAATATGTGGTTACGAACATTATTACACATAACATAAAGAAAAATCAATTAAAAAAAAAATATGGATTTTGAAATATTCAAAAATAACGGTCAATAATTTATCCCTGTCGGCCATTTTGAGCAAAATTTATTTCGGTGTATTTTTTTTTGAAACTCAAAAGTGCTATCTATAAAAGGAGATATAAATTGTTAAAATATAACTATATTTGCAAGAGTAGTGATTTTTTGATATATGAAAATTTGTCAAAATTGTCATTTTTCGAGTCCCGTTATAAACTAAACAGAATTTTTTTTTGAAAAACCACCAAATCTAGTTCATACTACTTACGATTATCTTATAAAAAAAAAAATTATAATATAATCGAAACACATGAAGTCAAACAAATTTTCCAATATTGGTAGAATGTTCTTGGAATGACTTGAAAAAAAAATTTTTTTTTTAAAAAATTTGTAAAAAAATTGTCAGGCAAAATAACACAGGTTTTCTTTTAGATTCTATAATTCCAAGGCCTATAGAATATTTAAAATATATAAGTAACCTGTTCCCAGCTACGCCTTTTATCGAAAAAAGGATCTGAAAATTTTAAGTTTAAAATTCCAAAATTTTCAAAAAATCTATAATTTTCTCAAAAGTGCGTTAGATATATGCTTGTGAATATATTACTATCTTAATCTGTGGGGTCTTCTAAAAATTTTAAGACCAAAATCATTGTCATGCACTCAATACAACGCAAGTTAAAAGGGTTTTTGTGACCCCTTTACTTCGCCGAAAAAAATTTTTGAAACGAAAAAAACGCAAAACTATTTAGCTTCAAAAATTCATAACTCAAAAAGTATTAGAAATAAAAAAAACAAAATTCATATTGCTAATTAGCACACTATAAAGAATCAATAAAATAAAAATCATTGAATTCTAAGAACATGGGTGTCATTTCGTCTTTTTTTTGGATGAATTGACATGGAATGACCCCACACCGAGATCCTATTGGATCCAGGTAGAAACTGGATCCCGTCTAAGAAGAAACTCGTCGTTCTTAAGAACCCGTACAGAATAAAGTACCCGACTACAACTTCCTGATACATGCATTCGAATATAGCAATAAAAGAAAATGTAGGTAGTAGGAATAATTGATTAAAAAAAAAAATGATGAATGAATCATATGAATAAACTAATAAGTTACATGTGAAAAAGTCAAGTATGTGAAACGGAATTGTCTTAGGGAATTAGATATTGAGAAATAAATTTGAAACTATAAATTGAATTGTCTTAGGGAATTATATATCGAGGACTAAATTTGAAATTGTACCATTATAGTGGGCAGTGGCTAGTCTAATACTTCTGGGGACCGTGTAGGAAAGGAGCTGTAGTATATTAAGTATAGGATTATATCATTATATTGAAGGTAACAGTAAATGGTACAGCAACTGGGTACTGGCGAGTGGCCTTATCAGAACTCGTGGCAGTCGGTACTCAGCAGTGGACTCACTCAATCATGTTAAGTTAGCATTAAAACCTTAGGCCCCTATACACTTTAGCTAAGCTAAGAAGCTAAGTTTCTCGCTCGGTTGTCAAAATAAAGAATTTAAATGAAGTGTTGCACACTTCAGCGATGCTATGTTAGCGATGTTTTCTCTGCTCGAGCAATGTGCGCTAAGTTCGCATGCATAGCATGAGCTCGGCTAAGCAAGCGGGCTTCGCTTACCAATACATGAAACTCCGGTGTGTTTTATATGCAAACAAATTGCCTGTATTGGGTGACAGTACAATAGTACTTTTAAAAAAATTATCGCTTAGCTTCGCTGTAGTGTGCAGTACGCACAAGCTAAGCGAGCTAAGCTACAAAACTAACAAAACTTAGCTTCTTAGCTTAGCTAATGTGTATAGCGGGCCTTAGTCTGGGGCCGAAATCGGCCGCTGATAGACTCCTATCGCGAGAGCGATGAACAATCAAATGGCTGATTTCAGCATTTATGAGGCATGGGGGTTTCGCGGATCATCTTCAGAGGGTAGGTATCTTTGAAGATGGGATCTGTCGCCTATGATAGTACGAGAGCCCACGGCCAAAATTTTTGTCTCATCGCGATACGGCCAAAACAATAAAAAATTAACGAAAGTCCTCGTGTTATTGATCGAGGGACTTCAGCGCATTTTTGTGTTAGCGATCAGTATTTGATTATTAAATTAGTACGTTATAAAAATTTTAGAGGTAATGTTGAAATTATAGAGGTAAAACAAAATTTTGGCAGGTTACACTGCACTGAAATTAAAAAATCATTAATTATAGTATTTAGCAATGATTTTGAGCTTTCAAACTATTCGATACGCCAATAACTCGATGTAACTGAGCTAATGCAAAAAACTAGAGCTCTCTACGATGTCTGGTTGCTTCTATCTCGTAACACAGCCGAACAGCCAGACAAAGTGCATTATTAAGCTACCTTTTTAAAACAAGTTTCCAAAATGCGCTAAAAATTGATAGATATGATTTTTCTGAACTCAAAAAGTTTGCTTTCAGACGTTTTCCGCGTCGGGTCTGACCTGAGCGCATTTTCAAAACCGTCAAAAAATTTAGCCGAACTGTATCATAGCAATACGTCTGATTTTCGGAATGTAGTTGAATAATAGATCTAATATACCGAGAACGTAATTTTCAGACAAAAATAGTGTCGGGTTTAACCAGGAGAAGGTTTCAAAAAATTAAAAATGAGACAGAAAAAATAAATTATAGCGGCCCGTCTGAAAATATTTTTTACAGGTTCATTTGGGTCATTTGTTGCAAAAAAGTTTGTTTTCAGTTATTTTCCGCGTCGGGTCTGATCTGAGCGAATTTTCAAAAATGTCAAAAAATTTAGCCGAACGGTATCATAGCAATACGTCTGAAAACTGATGGACACGGTAAAACAAGTTGCCCAGATATAGAAAAAAAATAATATCAGACAAATTTAGTGTCGGGGTTTACTAATCAGACAAATTTTCGAATTTTCGATTCTCATGGTCAGAACTCAGAAGTAATTGAAAATCGTATTACGGCGTATTTAAGTCTATAAAGCAAAAGAATAAGTTTAATAAAGACTATTTATTGAAAAAGTAACAAAATAATATCATATTTAATCGCTGTCGGACACATCATCATTCTCGTCGTCATCAAAATCACTCTCCAGGTCGCTACTAAGATCGTCAATGTCTTCTTCCTCTGGAAAAACAATATAATTAGTCAAAATCACACAATTCTTTCTAAAACTTCCACAGTAAAAGTTATGTCAACTATACCTTTTGTGGATGTTGATTCTTCGTCCAAAATAACGTCGCTCAATTCTGGTAATTGGTTACCGGAGAACCACAAAAACTCTAAACGTAATTATATAACTGCAGATTTAAAGTTGTACTCGTACAAGCATGTTCACTTTTAATTTTATAAGTTTTTGTGAAAATGTTTAATCTAGCCAAATCGACATCATTTATTTTTTTTTTCCTTATATAATCTGCACGTGAATTCTTCTAAGACGTTGAATACATTCTCGGTATCAGAAGTATATCGGCCTAAATCTGCGAAAGCTTCTTGGTAGTGTTTATAATTTCTTAGCATTTTCAATGGTCTTTTTTTTCCCATGCGATATAATGCGGGATTGTAATCACAGCCGGTCAGAGCATGAAAAGCCGGTAAAGATTTTGCTACAGACGATCCCAATGTTTCATACAGGCGCGAAACGTCAATATAACGGCGGGAATTACCAAAGCCAACTTCCATCCAAATCCATCCATTCATTCCATCCATTATAATTAAAATGTCGGTGTCGGAACATCGAATAGACACTCGACCTCGTTGATTAATTTGACAAACATGGTAAACAATCTTGGTATCCGCCTCCTCATGTTCTTCACAAGTTAGATCTTCATTAATTTTTTGGTTAACAGTACCATGTTCAACCGAATATCCATAGCACATGTCGAGATTAATATGAATGATTTTGTTCGCGATGATTTATCCTGCTGTGAACAATGTTTAATTAAAAATTTCACCAGGGTCTCTTTAAATTTGATATTTTTCAATTCTTTTGCGAAATCCGAAGGTCTGACTTGTTGCGGTCCTAAGATGCGATAATCTGCCGTTTTTATGTTTTCGCGCAATCCGTGTTCGATGTCCTTAATAGACGGGCTGAAATATCTGTCAAATATCACATCGATCCTTGTATGCAATGAGTAACATTTTTTTCGCCAGATCTCCGAATGTTCGTGGAATGTCTTTCAATGAATGCAGAAAAAAGAGCCCGTATGATTAAAATATCGATAGATTCTGGCTCAGTACTTTCAATGTTTTTTTCAAGGTCTCGCATCAATGCCGATTTGTCGGTCTTATTTATTGTTCCGTCCATATGAGTATGACAAAGTGACAGCGGCATTGGCGTTATCGGATAAAACAACACTTTTTCAATACTTATTTTTTTCTCTAAGGACAACGCTAAAAGCCGGCCAATTAAGTCTCGTTGTAACCTTAATTCCTAGATCTTTCTACCGAGTTGAACTTTTTTCTTTTTCTTGACAGTGCTGAATGTGAAGACAGGATTTCTTTTTATTGGTTCTTGAAACCGTGCAGGTCTCTCCTTCACATCAGAAATGAAATTATCGCGCATAGTTTGTCCTCGAGATTCAACATTTAGCAGAAACTCAGCAACATTTTCTGGGGCAGCTTCTCCAGTTGTGATATTATACAACTTATCTGCGTCTAAAGAGTTATCGAAAGGATTCATATATTGTTCCAAAGTTCTTATGACCTTCTGTACTTGATGGTTGCTCTTTTGAATTCGAGAACTCTTCAGTTCCGCAGTGATATCCTGATTCTTGGAGTTTCCTACAGTCTTCAGCACATGTGATATTATTCGAGCTCGGCCACTATGATTTATTGCCCAACGTTGCCTTGCAAACAGGGAATTCGTCATATGAATAATTCCGATTAACCTGCGAGCTGCTTCGCCGTTAATTGTCTGTTTCAAAGTTAAATCAACAGGTATTCTGGAAAAAGGTTTCTCTGTTCTTCGTACGCCGAATGATCCTTGTTCTAATGATAAACGTAGTCCTGGATGGGTTTCGTAGCTATGTTGCAAAGTTGACTGACATAGTACACCAACAAACGAGAACATTTTTGATGATTAAATGCAAAAAACAAATTCGCGATTATTGCAAGAATGTAAACATACATTTGAAGATTCGCAGTTCTGACACTCTTATTTAGAATTTCATAATAGGGTACTAATTTGATGTAAACGGCATAAAACTGAGCTGTTAATCCATACTTTCCTTGCAAAGTTTGTTCTGTAAACTTATCATATTTTTCGAATAATTCGAGAGTAGCTTCGTGTTCTATTGTAGGTGTAGTTGAACGACGATTTTGAAATTGAATTAAAAAGTCTTCAACTGATGCATCGATGATAATTTTTTCACTGTCGATGAAGGCATCGAAATGCAGTTTTTGAAAAGCAAGTGACAGTAGAGGATGTAATCTTTTACATCGATTAAAGTTTGTACCACTAATAAAACCTTTCAAAGATCCATTTGCCACAATTTCACTGTCCACCATAATATTGCTAATACCGCAATCCTCAATGAAAGAGCCAATAGCTTTGAAGTATGACATTATTATATGAAATCCTCCGAGATGTATGAAAATATTGTCGAATTTTGGCGCTTCTTGGCATTGAATACCGAATGCAATCCTTGCTATAGCTAAATCTTACGTTACTTGCATGTATTTCGTGTTGCATTCTTCAGCTATTTGTTGAGCCATTTTCAAAGTAAGGTGCACTACAGAATTATCCGTTGGTGTTGCGTTGATTGGTGTTAAACTTAAATACGATACTTTCTGCAGAGCAGAGTTTACTCAATTGTCTTCAGTTATGAGGCTGTTATAGCCAGTCAACATAGGAATGTTCGGAATGTCCAGTTTGTGAGAGAGAAGCCAGACTAGATCCATATTTCTCCACGTTTTAAAAATTTCGGGTTTTATTGAAAGTTGACCAATGCTCGAAGTTATAAAATTGGTATCGATTTTTGGTTTCTTCTTATAAGGCTCGATTTCGTTGACAATAGCATCAAAACATCTTCTTCTCTTTCGAACTCGCGGCGTTTCATCGTTCGCAGAAACTGAATCATTTAGGTCCACTCCATTCATACTATTATCCGCTTGTACTAAAGTCTCGCTTGTAGCGGCACAATTTGTATCACCAGGTATGTTTTGATAAATTATCGCTACTGTGTCATGCAGAGTGTCCTTCCCAGTAAAGGTATCAACGAACCGATCGAAGTTATCAAAAGCAATTCCAGTACATAAATTAATTATCGGCAGGAATTATATCTTCAGGACATAATTGGTTTTGATGCGTTGTTGAAAATGTTAGCTCAGTTTCAAGCTCTTCAATAATGTTATAACTACAGCAATGACCATATTATTTATTTATTATGTCGACAATTTTTCTGCTGCTAGATAGACTCTTTACCGTTTGTTACCGCATAAATAATGTCCTGACCGAGGGAGAACATTTTTAATTCGCGCGACGATTTTTTCAAATCATGACGAGTCTTACTGATACCTTTATTGTCACCGCACACAATGCATTCCAGGAGATAAGATAACAAGTGTGGCACGGAATCGCATTCACCTCGAATCTTGCACGGTTATGTTATCCGGTAATTGTTCCTTTTTTATGTCTAAAATCTCTTGTCGGATAATCTGTCCGATATTATAAATCGCCTGTCTCGTTTCCATATTTTTAAAGAATTTTTGATTGCTAATGATGTGACTTGCGTATGGAGCAATGTATTTCTTATTGTCCGAATAAATTATTTTTATTTTTTCGTGAAAAGTCGCCATTAATTGTTTTTGCAAAAACCGCGTTGAAAAAAATGTGGCTTTTTGGCATTGGGGACATTGTCATACTCTTCGTTTAAATATTGAATGTATTTGTCCGATATGAAATTATAAAACAGGCATTCATTGTTCTCAATAATTCGATCCCGAATAAATGAGCAAAGTTTTTCGTATGCGTCATTGCTAGTTTTTAATAAAGGTAAACCCACTTTTCCCTATATTATCAAAATGTTAAAAGCCTTCGAACAAAAACTCGTGACATGATCCGCAATTCCTTGCTCCTCCCCTATCATATCTAAATCTTTGCATTGACTGAAACTAATCTTGTTCCTGGTATCAATAGTAGTGAACTTTTCCCACCGGGTTTTAACATGTTCCTCGTTGATGGTGTCTGTGATAACTGACACTGCTTCTGCTGGCCGTGCTGTTCTCTTGGCTGTGCAGAATAGCCTTAATTTTACTCTGCATAAATCCTCCACGTCGTCCTTGTGAGTTTGTTTGTGTTAAAATTGACTTCAACCGACGGTCCGTATTTATCTTTTGTTTTTACATACGACCTTCGCAGCCGGTTGAGGTGTACAAACTTGCCACTTATGAGGTTGATTTACTGTTTAATTGCCTTGAGCCTGCTGACGAGTTAATCGTGGTGGGTGATTTCAAACTTCCCCGCCTTCAGTGGTCCTTATCTGACGACGAGACCCTCTTTGCTCCTTCTAACGAGCTTTCAGCTAAAGAGGTCTTATTTTCTGATCGTCTCCTAGACTCCAATCTCTTCCCGGTTAGCGGTGTAACCAACTCTCTTGGAAGATAGTTGGAACTCGTCTTTTCGTCGTACCCTGATAACTCTGTGGTTTGTGAAAACAGACACTTTCTCTCTTGCCTTGATAACTTTCATCCTCCTCTGTCTCTTACTTTTTCTTTAGTGCAAGATAGTCATTTACCCCTCATTGAGCCCTCTCATTCTTTCAACTTTCGTGCAGCGGACTTCGTTAAGTTGAATCAATTACTGCGTGAGTCACTGATTTCTCGTGTCGTCATCAACCCGCGTTTACCTGTTGAGGATGCCCTCTCACAATCAGTATTCAATGACATTTTATTTTCCTGCGTTTCACAATCTGTCCCCTTTCGTCCACGCAAACCGTTCTCCTCTTCACTTTCTTGGTACGAAAGTGAACTTCGGTCTCTGCGTAACAGGAGAAATAAACTTTGGCGGGTTTTCCTCTTATCCTGATTGGAGGCTGATTTCCTCAACTTATTTAACTGTTTTTAACCAATTTTCTAGTCGCAGTAATTTCCTTTATTCCAAATACCTTGATAAAATGGAAACTGACATTACCTCCAATCCAGCACTTCTATCAATTTTATTACCGCTAACCCCCCCCCCCCCCCCCCCCCCTCAAACTCTCTTGAGTTTGCGGACATCTCTCCTAGTCCTCCGTCTATTATTGCTAATCTGTTCGCCCTGCACTTTAGTCAATCTTTTAGTGCCTCATCCTCTGAGCCTGATAGTAATTACATCAGTTTTTTGCAGTCCTTCCCACTAACATCTTTAGCTTCCGTCCATATCGACTCCACGCAAGTTGCTGCGTCTATCGATGGCCACCGCGTCGATTTCAAACCAGGGCCTCGATTCTCGAGTTCGTTCGAATTCAATCGTACGATATTGAAACCGCATGACTGTTAACGAACGATCTGCAAAACAGCGATTCCCGAATTCCGAACGCTGTCGTTCGTTAACTTTTTCACCACATTCGAATGATTTATTGTGGTGGATTTTTAAGCTGTCAAAAAATTGTTTGTTTACGTTAGTTTGTAATTACAATTGTTGTTACTTTGCGTAAAGAAATATTGTAAAGATTTTAGAAGTTTTTAAAAGCGTTTTTTTTTTAAATGGAGGGATTGGAAGATTTATTCATGATACAGTCCGTAGCTGCTGTTGAGCAAGCAGAATTAATGAATGTTCCTCGGCGCACGATTTCGTGCAATACCGTCGAGTATACCGAAAACAAATTTATAAAACTCTTTCGCTAGAAAAAAAGTATGGTGGACGAATTAGTTCTTAAATTATCCCCATTTATGGAAACTGGATCACGTTCGTCGGCACTTGACATTGAAACAAAAGTTGCAATTTGTTGAAGGCGTAAACAAGGTCGTAAAACGCTTCCTGAATAATTGTTATCCATTTTATGACGAGCAATAGCTGTTCTAGGGTAAAATGAATGTTTATGCGAAAAACAATTTTTTGGATTTATTTGCAAAAAAATATATTTTTCTTATAATTTGGCTTTATTACTTTAAAAAAAAAAACATCAACCAAAAGAAACATAAAAATTTCTCTTTTTTCCGCCAACAATAAATCAATTCGACCCGAAACCGCATGAAAATTTACAATTCCACACGGAAATAACCAGTCGATTTGAATCCGAACGATTTTCATTCGAAACAACCGCATGCGGAATTCGAGAATCACAAATTTTGAGGATCGTTCGAAAATGGTGAGTTTCCGTATGCGGAATTCATTTCGAATGATTCGAGAATCGAGGCCCAGGTCCTGACGGTATTCCTACCATTACCATACAACAGAGTGTATAAAGTTGCAAAAAGATACTCCAAAATGCGTGCTGTGCGGACTAAGTGGACACCCAGCTAATTATAAAGGATGTGAGATTTATCAAAAAAAAGCTTAAAGCGCAACAATCTGCAAAGATCACAGTGGTTCAGCGCCTGCAGCAAAAAGCGAACGTGCAGAATGAATTTGCCAAGAAAGTAATCCCGGAAGTATCTTTTGCTCAGATAGTAAAAGCACCTGCTAGTACACAAATGCAAGGCATTACATAGGAAGCTGCAACAAAAGAGCCAACCATCGTAGATTTAATAAAGATGTGTAGTGCTTTTCAGATTGAAATGAAGGAAAATTTTAATCAGCTCACAAAAAGGATAGAACGATTGGAAAACAGTCCCAAAAAGCTTCAAACAGGTAATATAAAAAATAAAATGTCAAATAATTACTTACGGATAATAACATGGAATGCAAACGGGCTTGCTCAAAGAACCCAAGAACTGGAAGTATTCCTAAGGACAAATTGTATAGACATAGCATTAATATCGGAAACTCATTTTTCTCAAAAGAGCTTCATTAGGATCAGAGGGTATGTCTCTTATTGGACAGTACATCCCAGCGAACGAGCACGTGGTGGTACAGCTATTCTAATTAAGCAAAACATATTACATTTCCAGCAAAAGGAAATCAGAGAACACTATATGCAAGCTACTGTAGTTACTGTTAAACTTGGAGCTGCGGAGTTACACATAGGGGCTGCCTACTGTCCACCAAAGCATACTATAAACAGATACCAATTTGTCAATATCTTTAATAAATTAGGACCAAGATTTATTCTAGGAAGCGATTTGAATGTGAAACACGTCTCCTGGGGATCTCGACTGACAACGCCTGGTAAGGGAAAGGAACTTTTTGATGCTATCAATATTTCAGGATGTGAATATCACTCTTCGCGAAAGCCGCCCTACTGGCCTACAGATAGTAATAAAATTCCTGATCTAATCGATTTCTTCATCTCTAAGGGAATTGCGTCCAACTATATAAATGTCCAAGGAATAGAAGACCTCACCTCTGACCACACGCCGGTACTAATGACATTAAGCACAGCAGTTATCAAGAAAACAGGGAAACAAAACCTCACCAATAAATTCACTAACTGGGATTTGTTCCGGCACAAATTAGATAATTTAACTGATCTAAAAGTAAGTCTTAAAACTAAAGAAGAACTAGAACACCAAACTAGTAAGTTTATTAACCATATGCCTAAAGCAGCTTGCGAAGCTACGCCTGCACCAAAACAAAAGCCTGAACATGAAATTATCTATCCTTTTGAGATCAGAGAATTGATTAAAGAAAGACGTAAGAAAAGGCGGATATGGCATAGAACTAGAAATATTATTGATAAGAGTGAGTTCAATAAGATAAGTAATAAACTTAACCGTTTAGTTAAAGACCACAAGCAAAGTTGTTTTGATATGTATTTGATATGTACTTGAGTGGACTGTCCCCTGAAGCTGATAAAAATTATTCCCTATGGAAGGCGACCCGAAAACTTAAGCGACCACTTGTACAAGTTCCACCCATCAAAAATGCACAAGGTAAATGGGTGAGACGCAATGAAGAAAAAGCAGAGGTCTTTGCTTAAAATCTAGCAATGGTATTTCAGCCAAACATTATGCAACCCAGCATTGATACTAGGCCGAAATATCAACCGCCTGCAATTATCGACAGCGTTACTCCATTAGAAGTAGCGCGGGAAATCGATGCAAATTTAAATCACAAGATCCAAATGTCCAAATCCAATAATCCAAAAATGCACAAGGTAAATGGGTGAGACGCAATGAAGAAAAAGCAGAGGTCTTTGCTTAAAATCTAGCAATGGTATTTCAGCCAAACATTATGCAACCCAGCATTGATACTAGGCCGAAATATCAACCGCCTGCAATTATCGACAGCGTTACTCCATTAGAAGTAGCGCGGGAAATCGATGGAAATTTAAATCACAAGATCCAAATGTCCAAATCCAATAATCCAAAAATGCACAAGGTAAATGGGTGAGACGCAATGAAGAAAAAGCAGAGGTAATCGATGGAAATTTAAATCCCAAGAAAGCTCCAGGAATTGATGAAATATCACCGGGTGTGTTTAAGGAACTGCCACGAAAGGCAATTATTATGTTATCATACTTATTTAATGCGTGTTTTCGATTAAAGCACGTACCTGAGTGTCTTAAGATCGCACAAATGATAAAGAAACCTAATAAACCGGCTGAAGAAGTAATGTCGTACAGACCGATTTCCTTATTACCTACTGTTTCTAAGCTTTTTGAGAAATTGTTACTAAAAAGACTTCAGCCGCTTATCAGTATTCCAGATTTTCAATTCGGATTTAGGAATAACCACTCTACCATTGACCAAGTTCACCGTGTGACTACGAAAATTGAACAAGCTTTCTCGAGTTATCGTCTGGCGGACGGACAACAGACAGCTATTGTAAATAAAACAGGCAAATACGCAAGAGTTTTTTTCTTGACCTGATAGCAAATTCAGTGTAGATCAGTTTAAAAAAAAAATTTGATGAAATTCCCACAGTGCCTTTTAGAGATATCGACTTTATTGTAAAACATGTTTTCGTGGAAAAAAAGCTCTTAAAATCTTACTAAAATTATTTTTTTTAACCAAACGAATGAACATATAGTGCTTACTAAATTTTTTCTGAAACCAGCATAGTTCACTGTATAATATTGAATTTTTTCATAGAAGTATCTTTAAAAATGGCCAAGACACGAATTTTTTTCATTAACAGTATACGTTCCCCTCGAGTTCTCGGAAATTTCAAAAATGTAGGTATAATTTATTTTTATATGTACAAGGAATATCTACAATAATGATAACAAAATTCAAAATCCATACAAAATGAAAATTTTCTTTTCTTTCTTCATAGACTTGTTGAAGGCATTATTCCTGTTAAATACATTTCCTGCAAACCACTAGCTGTTAGAATTGGTTGAATGTAGTGATGGTAATGGTTCGTTCAAGTATGAAAAAAAGAATAATCTACAATATATATGTATTATTATGACAATTAATAATTATTATGTAATTACTGTTAATTGTCAATGTCAGCGATTTCATCTTCGCTGCAACTAGCGCGATTGGCTCATCCGTGGCCAGCACAGTATCCACACATTGTTGTGCAACTTAAACTATAACGGAGACATTGGAAATTACGTTCGCATCCAAATTTACAATTGCACGAGATTATTGAGAGGATGTTTTCTGGTGTTGAGTATTTTTCACAAGTTACTGGGACGTAGCATCCATTTTTCAACTTCCATCCCCATTCTGTCGCCGCGCCGGTAAACTTACCTGCACCTGGAACCGAAATCAAGTTACGTTAATTTTTTCTGAATTTTCCAGAAAATAAAAAAATTATTTATAGCAGATTTGCTATTAATATACTCGGTGATAAACTCTGTAGGAATGTTGCCCGGCTGCAGATGTTGTGGGTGGAAGGGTTGCTAGGTCCTACTGAGATGTAAGAGATTGCTTGGCCACTGTTCTTGAGAAAGCTTTATATCTTTCAATGTCTAAGGTACTCTTCGTCTCACAGCCATACAAATGTAACAGAAACATTTCTCCTGGCTCAGCGTTTCCCCTATGTGTAGTGTCAACTGTGTACATTCGTTCTGAAGGTAACTCATCTTCACAAAGTGATAATTTTTGTAAAACGCTGACGAGTGTAGACTTTTTTCCTTTGCAGAGCAACATGCCATCAAAAACAGCTGGTGGTCTGGCTGCTAACTCGTTCGTTAAGAATTGAGCAAGCTCCTCTTCACTATGTACTACACAAAGAATTCGATGCAAGAGTTGGTTTGGATTAATTTCTACTTCAGCGTTCTTTATTTTGACGGTTTTAGCAGTACTAGCAAGAGAACTAACTTTATCTTTCCTCTTCAAATGGACATCGCTGAGACGCTGTCCTACGATCGACTTCATTGCATCTAATCCACGAGCATACGCTTCATCGCAGTTCACACTATCGTCAGCAATCACACGTGTTGACAGTGACACAAGCATCGGATTTTTTTCGAAAGGTTTATGGGAACAAAACCATCCCACAACCTTTTCAACGTCTTCGTTGTCTCTAATTTGGCGGGATTCGCGGAGCTCAACATGTTGATCGCTTGACTCGGGGAAGACACCACTGAAACTTTCTATCGCGGCAATTATATTGCACGATGCAGGCATGGCGCTCACTCAACGCGCAATTACTTTTCCCGAAACACCGCGGCCATGCGTTAGTCCCCCTTCTGTCTTCATAGTGCGCATCAGAACTTGCTCTATGGTCATATCTGTCCAAATCCCACACTAAAACTTCTCAGATCTTCGGATGGTTTACAAACTGATCAAATTCCAACTTGGTCAACTTGGTAGATCTTCCAATCACCGGAGCGTTCGGCTCGAATAATCAGACGTATGATTGTGATCATTTTATAATATTCCGTCCATAGCTTCCCCGTGCGGCCCGACGCAGCTGCTTCCTCGAACTTCGAATTAAACCGCGACAAAGCATCAGAGAGACTTGAAGATGCGCAGATGTTTAAAAGAGATTCTTGTCCCTGAAATACTTGAGCATAAGCTGTCTTAAGTTCATTAACCAACGTTGTGTCATCCTTGATTTCATGTAGTAGGAAATTGGCTAGAGCAGCTTGCGTCAATAAGTGGGCGCGGATTACTCGAGCGTATGTGTGTCCGGATATCATATGAAGTACACTATTCTTGCCATAAATCTCTTCCCACAACTGTTCCAGGCCACTTCCGGCTATGATAGATCCAACAGCGCCCATAAAGGACATCAACAAGTAAAAACCTCCAAGCCGAACAACAACACTTGATAAGGGGCTATTTTCTCCGGCCGAGAGCACAATATCTAACGCCTTTGCATAAAGAGGCTGGTCAAATGTTATCACACAGGATGACTGAGGTCTGCTGCTGTGAGGAGGCAGGTATAGATAGTTGACGGATTTGATGGTGATGAGTTAACAAACGGTATGGTCAAGACAGATGATTTCTCGGCAGCGCTCTGCGGGCGCTGTACTCTATTAAAGCAATCCATGAATCTATCCCAACCAGCACTTGGTTTGTCACTCAGTTGGTAGTTGATGAGCAATAGGGTGTCGGCAAGACAAGCATCTAGATCTACCTCACTTTTTGGTTTAGTAAGGGCTGTACTGACGTCTTCCAAGACTACTAAAAATGTCCCAAGTTTAAGCGAACGTTGATAAGTTGTCACCGGCTGGAAACCAAGGGACGGAAGTTCACTTTTTGTTTTTGGAATCGGAGATCGTGGCACAGGAGCACTTGCATCGGCACATTTGCTGGTGTTATGCACTTAATACCTCCCATGGCGTGAAAGGTTCCATGGCCATCAAGTGTTTTCATGTTGTAATCCGCATTGTCGAAAACATACTGGACGTAGGCCTCATCATCTATTAAAGGAGGAACATATCAGCTATCGAATTTTCAAAATTGACGATCTCCTCGCGTAAACTCCGAGTTTCGATAGCATGTCCAGCAGCAACTTTGAACCGTAACTTCTGTGAAGGTGAACTCCAATACCCAGGTGCAAGGGCGATACAAAAGATCGTGGTCGGGCTACAGCAATAATTGCATGGGCGATATTGGTTGCCTTCCTCTTAAAAGCTGTATCGTCATGTAATGGTTTCCGAGTTTGTATAATCGTTTTCATCATCATTTTCAATGTTTCTGATAACATATCTTTGCTCCCTGATGAAATGTCTTCTTTGGCTGGATATACAGAGCAATCGTATATTCGGGCCCTGATATCGGGTCGGATAATTTTTGCTGCAGTCTTTACTACTCTCATATTTTCCTTCTGGGAATTGCTCTCCTTATCAGTGTATCAATTCGATGTGAACAGCTTGTGAGCTACCCCTGTAAAACAAAGATCGTTTGGCCTTCCAATTTGTTCTGAAATGACGATTTACCAAAAGACCAAAGACCAAGACCAAAATGATCTTGTAGCTTCCTTTTTAGATGTGTCTCACTGTATGGAGGTTCTTGTGAAGAATATGATTGCATATATTCGATCAAATCCCGAAAGGAGTACAAATACTCACAGAGTCCCTGAAAAGCTTCCTGCTTAACTGAGTCTTCTGGGCGCCCAGCATTGCCTGAAATGTGTCGAAGAGTATTCAGATAAGTCTCCGGACGACTGAAATACGTATAACAGGCACGATGGTATCGAGCCTTACTCGCAACTAGGTCAATTTCAGTGTTGAAGCTCTACAAAGCACTTCGTCTGCCCAAGTGTCAGAGCGCTGCAACGCCATAGACCTTACTGATGCAACAAAATTAACTGTTGTAACAACACTGTATGCCGCTTTACGTTCTGGGTGCTTCAGTTTTTCGTTAGCTCTTATTTCTCGTTCGCAAAACAGGCATTGGTGTTTGAAATTGAATTCGCTGAGTAACGAACGGACCTTCCGCTTAGCAGGTCGTCTCACGTTAATGGGCCCTGAGGTAACGCGACGGGTGTATGATTTCCGACAGTTAACACGAACTAGTGCATTATTCAAATGTTTGATTAAGGGCGCAACTCCATCATCACGCGTTTCACTACAGCGACGTAAGGTATCCATTCCTCTTTTTACGCAAACTAAAGGACCTTCCTTAGTGCCTTTGCATAAAACACAGGCCTGAAATCCCTCGGAGGTTAGGTCCACGGCAACCTAAAATAAACAAAAGAAAAACATTGAATTATCAGATTGAATTATTACATGTACAATAAATACATAAATTTACAAGTTACAATCAAAACAAAGATGAATTGTTGAACAATTACAAATCAAAGTTCATTTTGACAGTTCATAACATAAACGCAACATGAAAACAAAATGCACAATTACACGAAAATACACGTCACAAACAAGGCTACGCCACCATATTTATATTAAACAAGGAGCACATGTATAAAACATAACACATTTGCACACTAAACACTAAAAAATAGCACAGAAACACGGTAAAAAAACACCGCACACGAAACGCTAAAAGTAAACAAATGCCCACTGGCATCCATAATTTGACGTACCCGGCAGACGGCACTTAACTTGTCCGGTCAGGAAACATACAAAAGAGGGCGATCAACATACCCCACATTGTATACTTAATAAAATTAAATATATTTATGTTGCCCATTAGTGAGAATAGTCAGGTATTAGTGACAATATGTTACAGAATTTTTCTTAACACGATTTTCTCACTTCCAGCATTTACAAAAACAGAAAGATCGAATTCGACCCATGCCGTACTAAATGATGGGAGCAGAAAAGATATAAAAGGAAACTCTCCACCAGGTTCGTGCACTCTTCAAATTCTTCCAGTCGGACGGAAATTTATCATCAACAGCAAAGTACGCAGGTCTAGTGATGCTTTTTTCATAAAAGACATTGAATCCAGATGTCTTGCTGTAGTTGAAAGTAAACTAGCTGGAAAAACCCACCACGCGTAAAATTGGTTTGGCGTAAAATTCTGCCAACTACGAAGAAGGAGACCCGAGACAGCCCTTAAAAACTTGAGGGAGAGGATTTTGGCAGCCGCCGCGCCGCTCACATCCTGACTTTCAACAAGAGTGACAGTCACAGAAATGCGTCGAAGGCTACGTGCTTGCATACGCAACAATGGCCGACTATTTGAACAAAATGTTGTAATTTTTAGGTAATTAATTTGTAATTATTTTTTTTGTAAGTGATGTGATTTTTTATACTACCTGTTTTTATTTTATTAAACCTTAGTACTTTACCCATTTTTTTTTTTGTAATAACTCTACTTCGATACGTTTATAAAGCTCATTCAAATTTTGGTCCACATTACATGTTAGTCGTACAGTGCACTTTGTGCTGAATGTTTGCTAAATCTTTGAAAGAGTTAATACAATGCCATCAAAAACATAACTTGTAAAAAAACCAAGTCTCGCAACTCAATTCTTCTACCGTAAAAAGTTGTGAGATCCATGTAATACCAAGTCCGTTAATTCATTCTTCAGTCCCTACTTAAGGGACGTTCTGTCTTACGTTATTACGTAATTAGCTAACCTAAAAACATCTTATAGTGACCATATTTATATTAAAAATCTTTTTGTTTTAAATAAAAATCGATTGACTTGGCCATCGCATAAAAACACAATATATCTCACAAGTAATACATCCTATATTAAATTAGATTGTCTAGTGCGATTGCCAAGTCAATCATTTTTATTTAAAACAAAAAGATTTTTAATATAAATATGGTCACTATAAGATGTTTTTAGGTTAGCTAATTACGTAATAACGTAAGACAGAACGTCCCTTAAGTAGGGACTGAAGAATGAATTAACGGACTTGGTATTACATGGATCTCACAACTTTTTACGGTAGAAGAATTGAGTTGCGAGACTTGGTTTTTTTACAAGTTATGTTTTTGATGGCATCTCATTTCTTTTTGTAGATAGTCCTACGTTTTTCTTTTTATTATACAAATTATACAGGTACACTGATTCATTCACTGCAAATTTAACTTTGTAATTCTATTGGCAGTTGGTGTATCTAGAAAACTGGACCAAAGAAAGTATAACATAAAGAACTTGCACCTAGTACAAGTTCGCGTTTGACGAAATTCTTGCCGGTTGTGGACCTGGGCGGGCGAGGTAAAGAGACTTCTGAAGGGGAATTTTCACTTCAGCTGAATACTCAGATTTGCTGAACTACTCAATCGCGGCCGTATGAGAAGAATAGAAAATACGCCCAGCCACCCACTCTGCAGTGTGCATGAGCTCGATGGTCGGCGTACGCATCGCTCTAGCAGCAAGCTACTTGAGTTAGTTCATTTGGCTGTGTATGCCGTTGTGTCGGACGTCGCGACGCGATTTGCGCTCTCCCCTTGCCTTACACACGACTCTACCATGCTTGGCACAGAAAGCTAGCTGAATGTGCCTGGGGAAATACGGGGTCGGCTCACAAAATGCTGAATGACGTCATGGGGTTCTGGCGCGGCGACCCCAGGCACAAATTTTTGTCAAACGCGAACTTGTACTGGGTACAAGTTCTTTATGTTATACTTTCTTTGACTGGACTGAAATTGCAAAATATTTTAGTTTTTCCATGATTTATACACTAAACACTAATTGCATTCTAAATTTGAAACTTCTATGTCTGCTAGAAGTGCCCTAGAGTTTTGATGATCGGTCAGTCAGTGAGTGAGTGAGTGACAAAATTAAGAAACTTTGACTAGTTATAATTCGTAAACTACTGGTTCAAATTGAATGAAAATTGAAATATACCGTGTTTATACAATGCGTGCTTGGTTACTAAAAATTCAGGCTTCTAGTTTTATCCACAACGAAGTTATAGGGGGTCGAAAATGGCCTGAACTGTTTCGAGAAAAGGATGGTACGGCCGTGCCGCTTTTTTGTTTTGCTCGACTTGGCGGGGGCACTGCCGTGCCCCCAGATTTGTACATTTTTGAAAAGCTCTTGAATCGCAGTAATTATTTAATGTACGCCATGTGTCGTACATTTTTTTCGAATAATTCATTGCTATTTTCGTAGAAGATCTGCAAAAATTTAAAGTCTTGCAACTTAAGACCGTATAATTCTGAGATAATGAGTATTTTGGACGGGATTTTAATTTGAAATTACTTGCTAGTTTATATAAGCTTTCAAAAAAGTATCAATTGCGTGGCCAGAAATGAGTAGCTTTTTTGAAAATATTTTATTTCGATGACGTGGTAGATGTCGGAAATGTTCAGGTGTGAACTCAAAGACTGATCAAATTGAAACTAATTGTATTTATTATAACAGTTATAGTTATAATTAATTTATATATTATAGTTATATTTGTTAGTTACTAACAAATTTAGATTTAGAAAAATTTACACTCGGTATAGTGACCGGTCGCTAGCAAGTATAATGATTTGTCTCTCAAGGGTTGACGAAACTGTTGACTGATAACAGTTAATTTTCAGCATCCTCCCCCGGCGGATATTTCTAGGGGGTAAAGAAGTTGTACGGGTTGTCGAATTCGGGAACGTACTCTGCCATCGCGACCTGGATACGTGGACTCCACTAACGCCAGCTTCCATAAGATTCGGGGTTGGAGATTATCATGGACGAGGACCACGTCCCCTTTCTTCACTGTGCACGAAGCTCCCGTCTTCGCGAAATGAGCCGACCTGAGCTGTTACAAGTATTCTGTTTTAAACCTCTTCCAAAAAATATTGACGATGCGCAACCGACTCTTCCACTTTAGATGTATATCGTGATCTAACGATGAAGCCTTCTCTGAAGGGACAGTAGAAAACAATCCACTTAATAAATTTGCAGGAGTTAGTGGAGCCAAATCCAAAGGGTCGTCACTTATGTATGTCAAGAGTCTAGAATTATGCTTTCAATTTCTGTTAGTAGCCTAGATAACTGCTCCGCGTTCAAAACAAACCGTCCGATTGCAATCTTCAGTACATCCTTTACAGAGCGAATGAGTCGCTGCCAAAATCCGCCCCACCAAGGGTCTCTTTCCACTATAAAGTTCCACATGAATCCATTACTGCGTGCGAATACCTGCAATTGCTCTGATGCTAAAATTTTCTTCAACTTCTGAATCTTGAAGATCCTCTTCTAGCAATGAATTGGCGCAGTGCCATAAGACAGCTTTCAGTTGTTAAGTATAGTACAAGAACAAGTCAAAAGCATGATGTACAATAGCATTTCCTCAATGTCGCACTTCCTTCGGTTTCCTTGATGTACAACGGTCCTGCGAAATCTTCCCCAGTTGTTTCAAAGGGACGTGAGGAAGTGAGATGACTCCGGGGTAAGGGAGCAAAGGGTTGAGAAGCGGCTTTTCCCCTTAACTTTTTACAAATCACGCAAGGCCGGATCAAAAACTTGATGAGCTGCCTAGCTTGCGGAATCTAGAAATCCTTTCGTACCTCCGCACAGTGGAGTATTTGACCCGAAAACCTGGCCAAAATTAATAACTCCTTACTTAATTACTTAATTGAGGTGAAATTTGTTACTCGGGGGTTTTTGGGGTCGCTGATTCCGAATCCGTTATCGGAATTCCAAAATTCAAAATGGCGGATCCAATATGGCGGACATTTTTTTTCAAATTTCGTCTGTTTCAGCTGTAGCTCAGTCCGCGGGGGTTTTTGGGGTCGCTGATTCCGAATCCGTTATAAGAATTTCAAAATTCAAGATGGCGGATCCAATATGGCGGACATTTTTTAAAAAATTGCGTCTGTTTCGGCTGTGACTCTATCAGTCCTCGGGGGTTTTTGGGGTCAGTAAAATTAGAAATTTGCTCTTTTTGTGTATTTGCTCGCAAACGATTATTTGTGAGCATTATGCGATATTATTTGCCTGACTGAACGTATTAAATAAAAAACCATGAATGTCAAAAAAATTTCAAACTTTGTCGCGAGCATATACGGAAAGTTTTATTATGGGATTTACAGATTCTGTTTAATAAAAATAAATTGGCTTACTCTGATCAAATTAAATTTATTTTTTGTGAATAAATATTCATTAATTGCTTATTGCTTATTTAGGTATCTATTATTTACTTACATAATATATATGAATAGTTTTCACATTCACCTCCCACCTACTATCACATTCACAACAAGTTTTCAATGTAATATTTGTTTTATGATACAATAACATTATACCTATACTGAAAGAAATTCAAAACGTAAATTTTCAGTAAACAAAATCAATATTTTTGTATAAAAACGATTCAGTCTTATATGGCAACACTAAGAAGGAGTTGCCCGATTATGCTCACCTTGGAACTTTACCTTGCAATTTTAACGAGTTATCATTGTGCCAAATTTCAAATCTCTTGCTTGTAGCAACGCTTGTAGCGTTGTCGAGTTATTGTCTGCACAGAAACAGACAGACAGAAAAACAGACAAACAGACGGACATCCATGAAACGGTTTCTTTTCTTTCCGAGTCCTGAATACATAGGTCTCTTTTTCTATCGCCATTAGTTCTGGGCTTTGCAAACGTTCGCTCAAAACAAATATACCCTACATCTAACGTATAAAAGAGTATGTCTTTTAATATTTTTTATTATTTTTGGTGGATCGGGGGGGGGGGGGGGGAACATTTTTTTTCACCCTTGGTTCCGGAAGGCACCAAAAAATACGATGACATAAATGGGAAAGCTTAACAACGCTAAACACACTTTATAAAGCTTAGGCTTTACTTTATTACATAAAATTTTTTGTCCTAAAAAAATAATTTTTTTGTTAATTATTTTTACGGGGCTTAATGGTAACTAATCAAAACTATTATAAATGTATTAGAATGTATTTACCTTCGTAAACAATTGTACAAAATTTTGTATCAATCGGCCGAACTAATCACCCAAAAAATTAACGTCCATCTAAAGGCGACCTGAAACTTCAACTAGAAAAAACATCTCCACGGAATATGAAATCTTGATTTCAACATATAATAGTAGTAACCGCATATATCTCATGCTCCCCATATAGACGTTTTTCATCGCACCAGTTAGTATACTTATAGGAAAACTACTTTTTATTGATTTAAACCAAATTTGAAATTTTGATTTTTGGCCAGGTTTTTGGGTCAAATACTCCACTGTGCTCCGCTTAGCTAAAATCAGATTAATGCCCGCGTGATGCATCCTTTGTTGTATTTCTATAATAATGATTTTGGCTAAGTGGCTATGGCGGGGTATAATAATAGGGTTGTCTTCTGATAATCTCGTTCCTACTCGCAGAATTCCTGAAGCATCCAGCAACGGATTTAGCATCTTCAATTTCGAAACCCCAGCAACGGGCCTTCGCTTTCTTAAGGATATGATTTCAGTAGTAGCATATTCATTTTGTTGTAGTACCTTTATCCAATATTGTTTCGCTATGCTAAGCTCATTTTTAGTTAAATAAGAGCTCCTAGGTGAAACCTTTCCACGCTGCAGGATAAAACGCACAAAACGCATTACATATGCGGTTAATCTCAGAAGTCTACGATACCTGCTATAATTTTCAACAGGTAGTATCGCTGAATCATATGGTAACGAATCGTCATTTACTAGTAAACAAGTTAAATACGAAGGGACATCAGTAATCGAATTACCCTTTGGAGGCAATTTCATGATAATCTTGTGTTAGCCATTCTGGTCCAGAGAGCCATAGTGAACAATTAACTAATTTTTTTGGCGAAATTCCCCTTGTTAGCAGATTTGCAGCCGCAGTGTTATGCTCACTAGCACAATATCGCCCGATCTTAGGATCCGACTTCTATCTAATTTCTTGCAGAAGGTGAGCTACGTACGGTTTCCACTTTCGAGCATCCCCATATATCCAGGCAAGCGCTATTTGTGAGTCGGTCCAAAATATTACTGTTAAAGAGGAAACTATTTTGTTTCCGCTGCAGTTTTTAGATGTTAGAGTTAGTTAAGGTACAATACCTTAGCTACCGTTGAAGTGTGTTGTCGGTTCTATACCGAAACACAAGAATAAGGGAAGTGATCTGTGATACACGGAAAGACGAAAAGTCGTGCTGGACTGTCTGTACTAAACTAAACTTTATTCTCGATTTAAAAATGTTTTTATAATAATTAAAAAATGATCACTAATCAATACTAATTACAATTGTCAATTTTGCTTAATTATCTATATTGCACAAAAATTGCTGGTCGCGCACATATTTTCGTGCATGTTTTTTCTTGGGTTCGTTGAATTCGTTTATGTAATTAAGCAGTAAGCAGCGAGAATTTGAAAATATATCATGTTGCACATTTTGCAGTGCCAATTGGAGTTCAAGAACCTGTGAATATGACTTACTGCGCGACAAGCAATTTTTGGCGATTCAATAAATCAAAATTAGTAAAAATAAAAAATGTTCATAGCTGAACATCCTCCCCGCCGTTGGACGGAAGTTCAACTATGATGACGTTACAAGCCCTCGTCGATGTCTAGGTTCAGATATCGAAGTGATCGTGCTCTGGGCGCGGGTATAGGAGCCTGCTGCTGCACTTCAATCCTTCTGTTGCCCACTCGTTTCCGGATGCATTTGCTGATTATGATGATGGCCACGATGATGGCGAGGATTAATCCAGAGTAGCTCACAGACAAATTTTGAATATGACGTGCTTCGGTTTCCTCAGGTAGGTCGATGGATTGGGCCGCAAGTTGTTCCAGTATTGCATTCAACTCATCAGGTCGTGTTTTGAATTGACCTGATACTGATAATGTTGGACTGAATTTCTTCAGAGTTGCAATCTCAGTGAAGGTTCCAAGTGTTGAATATGATGTCTTGGTGTCGCTGGGATAAATGTGATGACCCTGTATGGTCATCAAATCGTGTTTGATGATGCACGATGGCGCAATGGTCATCATCCCCGAGCCCGTTATCGTCATGGTTGATGTTATTTGGTCGCAAACACAATTAAGTGAGCCTGGTTTCTGATTTCACTGCGAATATCCAACGATTCGGATGGTTTAATTGGATCCATATAGGACTGTTGTTAATCTTGCTCGTTTTACAATTTGGCGAGTTGGAAATTCCGCTGAAGAAGTCTATTTCGCATGACCTTAGCTGTGATACTTTCCGGTATATCGGCTGCTTCCGTTCACAGAGATGTGTTTGCTCCGTGGTCATGGCTGTAGAGTATTTGGATAGTTCCTGCTCTGTTACTGAATAAAACTGATCTCGATATCGATCAACAGCAAGGAATTCATATTGCGGAATTATGGAGACCAATGTGCTGTTATCGCGTGCTGGTATTGGAAAGATCTTAAAGAGATCGAACTTGTCCAAACTCAGTAATGGCACCTTGATCCTAAAAATGAGGTGTTTGTCAATCAGTCGTCCTTCAGTTGTCATCAATTTATATAGCTGGGCGATGTTTTCGTCTTCAAAGACTGGCAACTGCAATCCTGGCGGAAGATGATTTCTAATTGTTGTTATTTCATTCATCAGCTGTTTAGGTGATAATAGAGCAGGATTAATATTTCCCTGATGCATGTCCGTAAGGACTGCCATAATTTGTGCTTGACAACAGTAAAGTTAATTGGATGGATGTGGTGGTGAAGACTTGTTGATTTCGCATTTGGAATGTTAATTCATTGGTTTGATTAAACGTTTCCATGATCCTTTTGAATTCCCTGTCGAGCGTCTGGAACTTACGAGCCACGGCTGACTGCTCTCTCTTCATGACATTAACTGTCGAGTCTATAATTGATGTCTGATTTTTTAAGACTTCAACAAGATGTGCCTGATTCATATTCACTTTGTTAATGGTGTTGGACATTCGCCTTGCGTAGTTAGAGTCTAGTATGCCGAATAATGAATTTGCAACATTTCCCACTACGTTGAGTGCTCCTCTTCGGGTTCGTTTGGTGGTTGGTCTTGAACTTAGAAGCTCATTATCATCCATTAATTCATTTAGAACATGCTCGAACTGGACGATGATGGTGGTGCATGTTGCCTTTTCTTCAAAATGCTCGCACAGGGATCCGATTAGTTTTATTCCACTTGATAATGCGGTGAACTCTGTCCAATAGGGGTTTAGGTCATAGTACACCAATAGATGCCATTCGTCTGATATGAGACGTATTGAGCCAATTCCCTCAAAGTGCAGTCCTGGTTTGTGATCGAACTGTGTGACTGTTATAGATTGGCCCTTTGCGGATGGTAATACGATGCAAAGTGCCAGTAGTACATGTAAAAGTGACGAAATGGCTGATGCTCGTTTCCTTTTAGCTGACAACGGACTGTCAGTTTCAGGTGTGTTTTGATGAGGTGAATTTGAATCTTTTGCCGGTGACTCAATACTTCGTTTTTGTGCATTCGTTTGCTGTACCTCATCGTCGATCGGTAATGGTGCTAATCGGTGGATCGGTCTGCGAAACGTTCCTGATGCCGTTTTCACATCTGCTACACGAACACAACCGTCATCTCCCTCGAACGTTTGAACAATACGTCCTAATAGCCATTTCATTACCGGGGTATTGTCTTCCTTTATGACTACAACCGTACCGGGTTGAACGTTGTCTTTTCGTTGCTTCCATTTGTACCGGTGTTGCAGTTCATGAAGGTATTCGTTGGACCATCGCTGCCAGAAAGTATTTTTAATGTGCGTCACCAGCTTCCATCTTGTTGATAAACTCGACTTCTCTTCTGTAGAGTTCGGGTCTACTGGTGCTGTAAGAGGTTCTCCGATGAGAAAATGGCCCGGTGTTAAGACTGCCAAATCGTTAGGATCCTCGGACATTGCGGCCAAAGGTCTAGAATTTAGGATAGCTTCTATTTCGACTATCACTGTCTCGAGTTCTTCGTCAGTTAGTGATGCTGATGCCACACTTCTCAGCATTAAATGTTTGGCCGACTTTACAGCGGCTTCCCATAGTCCTCCGAAATGAGGAGCACGAGGATGTATGAAGTTAAATTGTATCCCCTTTGTGCTACAAAAGTGGCAAATAGTGTCCTTGGCCTCTTCTGAATAGATGGAGTCCTTCAACTCTTCGAGTTGATTCCTGGCGCCCACGAAATTGGTAGCGTTGTCACAATGCAAATGTTGGCAATGGCCTCTGCGGCTGATGAACCTCTTCAAAGCCCCAATGAAGGCATCCGTAGTCAGATCGCTAACCACTTCGAAATGTACAGCCTTTGTCGCAAAGCAACAGAATACCGCAATGTATGATTTCTGCGGACGTTTTCCTCGTAGCCGATAGTGAATCCAAATTGGACCGCAAAAGTCGACTCCTGAATTGATAAAGGGTCGGCTTGGTTGTACTCTTCTTGCTGGCAGCTGTCCCATCATTTGTGTGAGCAATTTTGGTTGAGCTCGAGCACATTTTACACAGTTCTGTACTACTGACCTAGCAATCGTTTTGCCTTTAATGGGCCAGTATCTCTGACGGGTTAATGATAACAGCGTTTGCGGGCCTACATGTCGGTTGTCCTGGTGAATTTCTGACATGATGAGTTTGGTGAGGGGGTGTGAATACGGAAGGAGCACCGGATGTTTGGCATTGAACGATAGTGATGAAGCTTCCAATCGTCCTCCGACTCTTAACATCCCTTTCTCATCCAAAAATGGGGTTAGTGTGGCAAGCGAGCTGCGTTTCGATACTTCCTTAAAGTTGGTTAAATGGTGCAAGTCGTCCATGAATTCACTCTCTTGAGCTTGTTTGATGATTATAGTTAGTGACTGGTCCAATTCCTTTGGTGTTAGAACTCGACTTGGAGGGACTTCAGTGGGATTTCTTGTACGGTTGATGAATCTCAACACGTATGCAATTATGCGCTGCAGTTTACGAATCGATCTTTTATGATTTATGCACGCTATGAGTTGGTCGTTATCGTCTTTTGTTGCTGTTGTTGTAGCAGTGGTAACCGTTTTCTTTTGCTCGAGAACGCCACCCGATGTCTTGACAAAAGGAGTTGGCCACAAAGACTCGTCTCCATACAAAAATGCTGGACCGTAGAACCAAATTGTGCATGCTTTTAGTTTCTCGGGAGGGATACCGCGAGAGACAACATCTGCTGGATTGTCTTTCGACCTAACGTGCCGCCATTGTTTTGGTTCTGACAATCGTTGAATTTGCGCGATTCGATTAGCAACAAATGTATAAAAGGAGGTTGATTCGGAATTGATCCAATTCAGAACGATCTCTGAATCAGTCCAAAAGGACACTGGGGCATTTTCATCTCTGATGTCTTTTGTGACCCGATGAGCTAGCTCGGCTGCTAACTTCGCGGCACATAATTCCAGCCGTGGTAAATTAACTTGCTTTAATGGAGCTACTCTTGACTTTGAGCACAGCAGATGCACAGTTGTACTGCTGTCTGTGTTCTTGGATCTGACATATATTGCTGCTCCGTAAGCCCTTTCGGATGCATCACAGAAAACGTGAATTTGTCGTGACTTCGATGTTTTGTGATCGAAAACATGTCGAGGGAATTGAACATTTTCCAGCGTTTCCAATCCGTCTTGAAATGTGGTCCAACGGGAGTGCAGTTCCATAGGGATAGCTGCATCCCAATCCAAATTGAGTTTCCATAACTGTTGCAGCATCATCTTTGCGGCAACTATGACTGGAGCCATGATCCCCAGTGGATCAAATAGTCGAGCAATGTTTGACGCTAAGTATCTCTTTGTTATCCTCTGAGAATCATGTTTATGAATTTTTATGCCAAATTGATCCGTCTTTGGCAGCCATGTTAAACCCAATGTCTTTATGTACTCTTCGTTTTGATCGTTGAAATCAATGCAGACTTCTTGATCTTCAGACGGTATTTCCTGAAGGAGTCGGGGGTGGTTTGCGCACCATTTGCGCAACTTGAACCCTCGCAGTTGCAGCAAATCGCGAAGTTGAGTTTGCATTTCTCGTGCTGTTACCAAGCGATCGGAGCCGGTCATGATGTCGTCAACGTAGCAGTCAGTTGCAAGAGCCTTTGATCCTAGAGGATGTGACTGCTCTGTTTCTTCTGCCAGCGTCTGCAGACATTTGATGGAGAGGTATGGTGCTGATGTTGTACCATATGTTACTGTACAAAATTGGTATGTTTTAAGAGTTTCATCGGGATTGTTTCTCCACAATATCAATTGAAACTTTCTTTCGCTTTCGTCGACTAAGATTTGCCGATACATTTTTTGTATGTCGGCGGTAAACACAAATCTTGGCATCCTGAAACGCAGCAGAATTGTGAAAAGGTCATCTTGAATGGTTGGTCCTGCAGCCATTATGTTATTGAGGGAGACATTTGATGTGGTTTTTGCTGACGCATCAAACACTACTCTCAACTTCGTTGTGCTGCTGTCGGGTTTCAGTACGCAATGGTGTGGCAGAAAATAATAGGGGGACTGAATTGTTCTAAAATCGATTGGCTCCATGTGCCCCAGCTGTAAATACTCCTCCATGAACTTTACATATTGTTGTCTTAGTTCAGGGTCCTTGGAGAGCTTTCGTTCCAGCGAGAAGAATCGGCGCAAGGCTATGTCCTTGGATTCGCCCAATTCAGTAGGATTGTTTGTGAATGGTATTTTTACGACGAACCGACCCTCATTGTTGGTTTTGACGGTCTCCTTGAAGTACTTCTCGCATCGTTTCTCTGCTGGTGTCAGGTTCGACTGAGGTTCGTCTAGTTCCTCGATTTTCCAGAATTTTTCAATTGTGTCGTTCAGGTTTTCCACCTCATAATTAATTCCACAGGTCAACACATCTGGAAGGGATCGTAAACTTTTCCACCAACTACCCAACCCAAAACCGTGTTTTGCAACATTGGTAAATTATCGTCTAATTTGATTTGTCCGATTGACATCAAATCGAAATAATGTTCCATGCCGATAAGGCAATCGATATGTTCAGGACTGTTGAAGTCTGGATCTGCCATTTGAATATTTTTCGGAATTTTCCAATTACTGATGTCAAGTTTCCTTGTAGGTTGGGGCGAAGTAATTCGAGCAAGTACAGTGGATTCCAACCTAACTGTAAAGTTGTTGATCCTTGACTGTAAAATTAGATTAATTCTTTTATCAGACTTTTGCATAGTCCCTCCGATGCCTTCGATTGTTGAGTTCCCGGTCTGTGGTGAAACGTTCAATTTTCGAAGAACTCGTTCACTTACAAAGTTGGACATGGACCCTGAATCTAGTAGAGCCCGACATTCGATCGTACGTCCATTGGAAGCACTAAGCTTGATCTTGGCGGTGCCCAATAGAATGTAACCCTTTTGAGAATCACTCTTGACCGTGGCTGCTGTAGAGGGCTGTTCATTCAGTTGCCGTGCTGCTGCGAGATTACTTGTTTGTGGGTGATCGTTGATCCTTGAGTCTTGATTGTTGGTACTTGACAATGGTTGGTGTGGGCTTGAGTCATTGTAACTCGTTTTTCCCTCAATATGTAAGAGAGTATTGTGTCGCTTATTGCATTTAGTACAAGTGCGGGATGAGCACTGTGCTACACCATGCCCAGTCTTCAAGCAATTAATGCACAATTTGTGCTTCTTTGTAAGATTCAACCGTTCACTTCGATTCATTTTCAAAAACTTTTTGCATTGAAACAATTGATGTGCTTCTTTGCAGGCAACGCACGTTTTGTGAGATGTTGTCGTCGCAACTGTTGTAATTTGCCTATGAGTTGCAAATTTTTTGATCCCACTGTCGCGTTCGGTTGGCCTTCCCGCCTTTGCACCAAGGGATTCCAGCGATTGAAATCTGTTTTCCAAGAATCGCAAAAATTCCTCCATGGATTGCAGATCCTTCGGATTTCGTAATTGCTGTTCATACAATGCGTGAGTTGATTTATCCAATTTCTTCAACAGAACGTGCAGCAGTATAGGATCCCAATTGTCCGTTTTCACTTTGAGGTTTTTCAATCCCATCAGGCATTCTCTTGTAGTGTCATGCAGTGCCTTTATTGCGTTTGATGACGCACCTTCGGCTGACTGGGATGATTGAGACAATAATTTGTTAAGTAATGCTGCCACTTGCAATCGCCGATTTGCGTACCGGTCGCACAGCGTTGTCCAAGCAATGTCATAATTATCATCTGATGGTGAGAGGTGCCTGATTAGCCGCTCTGCTTCACCTGTAACATTCGATTTAAGGTCCCACAATTTTTGGCAGCTGGCCATTGGCTGCTTGTGGACCATTTCTGTAAACAAATCGTGAAATTGCGACCACTTCAGATATTCACCATCAAATTGTGGGATGGTGATTTGTGGCAATCTCATGAGGGTGCTGCCGATGCCGTTGTTGTTGTTGTTGGTGCTACTGTTGGCTCCGGCTGATTCACTCCCTTTTTCCCTAAGTCGAATAAGGATCTTTTGAGTTTGTTCTTCAAAGGTTATAAATCTTTGCTGATCGTAGTCAACGTCAGTGGGATCACCAATTAATCCCCAAATTGCATGATGAATCTCCGATGCTTGTGCCCAATATTGACTGATTACGCTGTACTTCATCTCGAAATATTGATTGGACTGATTATCCATCACTAAACTGTCGAAAAGGCACTGCAATGAATTGAATATTCCTGATTGTCGTCGCATTAATCGAGTAATTTCTTCATCACTGTCCGTAGCCACTAAACTTACAAGTGGCTGAGGATTTGCCTCATTATCGGTAAGCCTCTTGATCTCACCTACGAACTTATCCCGATATTGGTTGTATATTGTTTCAATCGAACGGAAGTGGTTCTCCTTGAAATATTCATGATCTTTTGGTGCATCGGGATCAAGAGTAATTTGGCCGTCCTTTTGCAGAAACTTTTCCCAATTTTCTTGTAGATTCTTAAGGCGCTTCTCGTAGTAACTTTTTGTTTTCCTAACATCCGAATCCTTACCGAAATTTGATATAATTCGTCGAATCTCCTTGGCAATGTTTTCTTGTTCTTCGATTAGATCGTCAATCATGATTGATGAGGTTCAAGGAATTAATGCAACCGAAAATTAGCGCTCAAGTAACTCTTGCAATTTGTCGAGGCTTCGACATTCGATCAAAACAAAGTAGTACTGTCAGAAATGTCAAAATCAAGGAGGAGAAATTTTCTCCTCTTGACAGTACTAAAGTGATGATCAGTGCTAATATTTATACCAAACAAAGTCTAGAACATTCTAATGATCTAGTCCGTGCAAACTTGGCACACAGAGTCGCCTATATAAACGCGAACTGGTGCAAGGGCAGATCAGTACTCTGGTATACACCGAGACTCTACATTGCAGGTATACACCGCACCCGAAACAAACAAAGCAATTCAGGTATACACCGAATCGCTCTAAAACAAAACATTCATACTTAGGTATACACCAAGTATTTTAACCAAACCCCTAACTAACAAAATTCTTACTCTGAGGTATACACCCAGAAAAACAAAGGTTCAAAAGGAAACCATACAAACAATTTTAACAAACAAAACTTTCTCAAAAATTTTAAACATATTAAAACATAATATTTTTCCTTTCTTACAGAAACCAAGAAAAACTAAAAAGTTTAAATATTCCTTTTTTATTACTTTGTTTTTTGTTGATTACAAATTTTTTTTTGAATTTTTATTGCTTTAATTGAAGTTTTTCTTTCTACTTTAGTTTAATTAATTTTTATTTTGAATTTTTTTTTTTTTTTTTTTTTTCTCATATTTTTTTGGTTATACAATATTTTATTGAATATATTAAAAGTTCTCGATTTTTGGTTGAATTCCATTCATAGCATTTAAGAAATTATTGTTAAGTTGAATTATATTTGTTCTCTCTGGATTTGTATACAAGTTAGAAACAAAAAATACAAAAACAATTAAACGTAACCAAACGTCTTTCTTTGATCATTGCAACCAAGAACCATTGATCCGCAAACAAAAAATTATTGTGTGGCAAACGCTACATAAATTGGTCCTTAGAGTCGGATACTATAATTGGATGCAATAATCAAGAAAAAGGTCTTCAGTCAATTTAAAAAAAAAGAAAAAAAAAAGAAAACCATAAACTTATCGTACGCTAATAAATATTTACAAACATAGAAGAAAGGTTGAGAAAGTTCATCTGTGTGAAAACTAACACGTTGGAAACAATGGATAAACTTCTAAAAAGTCAGAACGTCCTGAAAACAACATTAGATCAGGCATACTCTAATTTCAAAAAAACGGGCGATTGCAGAAGAACACCTGCATATTTGAAAAAACGTGTCGAGCATGTATCAACGTTATGGACAGACTTCGAGAAAAATCACATGACGTTGAGTATTGCAAACAACGAAGAATTTGCAAATTGCCAAGAAGCACTGAAAGAATATTTCGATAAAGAAATCTACGAAAAGTTCGAAGAAGTGTATTTCGAATTCAGTGGCGAATTGGAGAATATACTACAAAGAAAAGAAGAAACTGCAAGTCCAACAATAGAATCGGTGGGACAGCCTTCAGTCAACGGGGCTCCAACACGAGTCGAAGTATAACTACCCCGCATTGACTTACCCAAATTCGATGGCAACTACAGATCATGGAGATCATTTCATGATATATTTAATTCGTTGATCCACACAGACAACAGAATTGCAAACGTACAAAAATTACACTACCTAAAGTCATGTCTGAGCGGTGAAGCTGAACGACTGTTGAAACAGTACGAAATGACTGACAAAAACTACATTACAGCTTGGGAAACACTGATTCAGAGATACGACAACAGGAGAATGCTGGTTACCTTCCAGCTAAACCAACTATTTGATCAACAATCAATTAAAGGAGAATCTAAAAAAGCAATCAAGGACTTGGTAGACAAAACCAAGGAATGCCTTCATGAACTAAATATGCACGATATTATAACAAAGGATTGGGATCCAATTGTTATACATTTGATGGTACAGAGACTGCCACAAGAGACACGTAAATTATGGGAGCAAGAAATCTCTGAAGAGCAAGAACTTCCGGAACTAAAAACATTGTACGAATTTCTGGAAGCACGGTTCCGAGCATTAGAGGCCATTTCAGACACAAATTCACATGGAGTTAATACAATAATACGTAGAACAAACAATTATCACATCCACGAAAACACAATCTGCGCGGCCTGTAAAGAAGATCACAACATCAAAGACTGCAAGAAGTTTGAAAAATTCAACATGAACATGAAGAGAGACGTTTTACGCAGGAACAGACTGTGTTTCAACTGTCTTCAACAACACAAACCAGGAAATTGTACATGGGCAAAACATTGCCTGTTTTGTAAGGAAAAACACACCTTATATAAATGCTCAAGCTTCATGAAACTACCAAACGAAGGCAAACGTAAGTTTGTAGCTACTCAAAAGTTATGTTACAACTGCTTAACAAGACATACCAACTTACCGTGTCCTAGTCATCGCAGATGCTTCAAGTGTGGCAAGCAACATCATACACTATTGCATAAAGACACAGTTGAAGAAAATAAAATAGAGAGATCTGCTGAAAGGACAACAATCAGTGCAGCTCCGGAAACAACAATTGGATGCCACTGTAACAAAAACACGTCACAGGCTTTATTAGCAACGTCCATAGTGACAATCAAAAACAGTGAAGGAACATCTATTCCACTGCGAGCTTTGATTGACTTAGGATCACAAAGCTCCTTTATCACAGAAGCGGCTCTCCAGGCGTTACAATTAAAGGGAAGTCCAGCACACTTACAAATAGCTGGGCTTGGAGCTAAAAGTTTGACGACTTCGAAAAAAATGGCGTCATTCACACTCTGCTCAAGCACGACAGAGTTCGAGTTACCAATGCGAGCTTATGTTATTAAACAAATAACAAGTCTGGTTCCTCCCAGGTATACCAAGATCAATAATTTACAACACATACAGAACTTACAACTAGCTGACCCTGAGTTTAAAAAACCAGGTAACATTGATCTACTGCTGGAGTAAACGTATACTCGAAAATAATAACGAATGGTGTTATAACCGGAGAACAAGACACATTGACTGCACAAAATACTAAACTGGGGTGGATTCTCTTTGGAGAGATTCCATCTGAAGATAACAGCACTAAGGAGCACAGCTTCACAGCTTACGTAGAAGAAACTGACGAAGCATTCGACACATTAAGCAGTCAAGTGAAGAAATTTTGGGAATGGGAAGAGATACCCTATAAAAAGGCCACAAAGGAGGAAACAGATTGTGAGGAATTCTACAAAAGGACAGTCGAACGATTACCAACTAAAGAATATCAAGTCAGATTACCATTCAAAAACAACAATCCACCAAAACTTGGTGATTCAAAACAACAAGCCATGTCACGATATCTACAATTGGAAAAGAAGCTAAAACAAAACGAAGCTCTAGATAGAGAATACACTAAGTGTCTGCAAGATTACATTGACCAAGGTCATATGATACCAGTACCAATTGAAGATGGTACAGGGGAAATAAAAACCAACGACATCTACTACATGCCACATCATGCAGTTTTTAAGGAAAGTACAACAACAAAGGTACGTGTAGTATTCGATGCTTCCGCCAGAACAAGCAATGGGTTAAGTCTAAACGAACAAATGCTCAACGGGCCAACAATACAACCCAAACTATACGCAACACTGTTAAGCTGGCGAAGGTATAAATACGCGATGACAGCGGATATCCAACAAATGTATAGAATGATCAAAATGCATCCAGAAGATCAAAGATACCAACGAATTCTGTGGAGGGACAACAAGGCTGCATCGATCAAGGAATATCAATTAACCACGGTTACATTCGGAACTGCAGCCGCACCATATCTCGCCGTCAGAACACTGCATCAATTGGCATCTGACGAAGAAGAAAGTTTTGCCACAGCGTCCAAGGTCGTGTTAAAGGATTTTTACGTCGATGATCTGCTAACAGGCGCTAACAGTCTCGACGAGGCACTCAAGTTACAAACCGAACTACGTGAACTCTTAAGGAAAGGAGGGTTTCATTTGAGAAAATGGACAGCAAATAATAATAAACTACTCCAGCAAGTTCCGAAAGAAGACCGAGAAATAGAGTTACCCCTGAGTTGGAATGAGGATAAGCAAATCAAAGCACTCGGAATACATTGGCATCCAGCATTCGATTGGTTCTCATTTTCAATAAAACCAGAAGAATTCAACAAACCACCAACTTCTAAACGAAACATTCTATCAGAAATTGCAAAGCTGTATGATCCGTTGGGATGGTTGGCACCTTCGATTGTCGTTGCAAAACTGATCATGCAACGATTGTGGATACTCAAGTGTTCCTGGGATGAGCAAATCCCGATGGAACTTGGAAACGAGTGGCAAAAATTCAAGGACGAGATGGCCAGCTTCAACGAGATAAAGATCCCACGGTGGATTTATACAGACTCTACAAGAGATATTAAATTTCAATTACATGCGTTTTGTGATGCATCAACAAGGGCATACGCGGCAGTTATATATCTCAGAGTAGTTGACGATAAGAACAACGTACATCTCAGCCTTGTAACTGCTAAAACAAAGGTAGCTCCCTTAAAACCTGTATCGTTACCACGGTTAGAATTGTGTGGAGCAGTTCTCCTTGCGCGACTGGTCAGACAGATACGGAGTGACATGGACTTACAAAATGTTAAGTGCTATTGCTGGTGCGACTCGAAGATAGTTTTATCCTGGTTGAACAAACCAGCCAACAGTTGGGAGACATTCATCGCGAATAGGATAGGAGAAATACAGGAAAGTACTAATCACACCATCTGGAATCATGTCCCATCTAAGGACAACGTAGCAGATCTAGCTTCTCGAGGGATATCTCCCAAGAATTTGGTAAAGAATTCCGAATGGTGGAATGGCCCTAAATGGCTGCACGACAAGGAAGAATGGTGGCGTAATCAGACAACAGATGACATCGGAACCACAATCGGTAAAAGAGTTACAAAAGACACAACACTTGCGACAACGATTGCAGAAAGCTGGGTAACGAAGTTTTCAACGTTCGGAAAGTTACTCCGGGTTACAGCCTATTGCATAAGGTTCATAAACAACTGCAAGCCTAAAGATAGGCAAGACAGCTCCCAACTAAAGGTTAACGAGATTACAGCCGCAAAACAGGCAATCATTCGTTGTTTACAGCAACAAACATTCAACAGAGAAATTTCGCTGCTAAAATCAAACAAACCCATTACGAAAACTAGTTCTCTAATAAAACTAGCTCCATTTCTCGACAAACAAGGGATATTACGTGTAGGCGGGAGACTTGAGAACACTGCACTATCCTTCGAAAGCAAACATCCTATGATCCTTCCACCAAAAGAACACGTTACAAACATAATCATTGACCATTTCCATAAACTATCATTACATGGTGGACCACAACTTGGTCTGACGACACTTCGAATGCATGGATACTGGATCATTAACGGCATGCACAGCATCAAAAGCAAAATTCACAAGTGCGTTAAGTGTACACGCTATAGACACCAGCAGCAAACACAACTAATGGGACAACTACCAGCAGTACGGGTGACACCAGCAAGGCCATTCCAAAACGTAGGCTTGGATTACGCTGGCCCTGTAACATTAAAGATGTCCAAACATAGAGGATCCAAGCAGTACAAGGGATACATCTGCATCTTCGTATGCATGGTAGTAAAAGCACTTCATCTAGAGGTGGTGTCTGATCTAACGTTCGAAGCGTTTTTAGCAGCCTTCAGGCGCTTCACATCACGAAGAGGGCTCTCGTCAGACATCTACTCCGACAATGGAACAACATTCGTTGGTGCAAACAAGCAGTTACAACAAAGCATAAGCGAAGCAGTGAAACATACAGCTGAAAAAACGATTACAGACGGCATATCCTGGCATTTCACTCCACCATATGCACCCCACATGGGAGGATTATGGGAAGCATGTGTAAAGAGAACTAAATTTCATTTGAAAAGGATCCTGGAAGGCAACACATTAACGTTTGAAGAATTGACAACACTGCTATCGCAGATCGAAGCATGCATTAACTCAAGACCACTTAATGCAATAGCTGAAGACGCATCAAATCTGGAACCGTTGACTCCCGGACATTTCCTCATAGGCACGGCCTTATTATCTCCTCCTGACACAACCTCATCAACCCAGGCACATTCAATCACTACTCGATGGAAATATGTGCAGCAATTGCACAGAACTTTTTGGAATAGATGGCGTAATGATTATTTATTAGACCTGCAAAGACGACAAAAATGGACTTCAACATTTCCGAATCTGAAAGTTGGACAAATTGTAATAATTAAAAATGATAACCTGCCACCACTTAAGTGGAACTTAGGACGAATTATAAAAACACATCCTGGTAACGATGGCAAAGTCCGAGTTGTAACGTTGAAAACGGAAACAGCTGTAATACAACGACCCGTTACCAAACTCTGTCCATTTGAAATTTAAACGTGAAACTGGTAGGAAGTGTGTACGTCCAAGTTTACGGTGTTTGTGAAGTCTTGTGCCGTCATGTAAAAGGTATTGTAAGTTAATTGCTAATAAAAATTCACTCTTCAGAGAAATCAACAATGGAAGATATCCTCGACATTTTCGACGAGATCAGCTGGGAGGGGTCACCGCCACCAACTCCAGGACGCAACATTCCAACAGCCGAAGAGGTCCTCCTGACACCAAGAAAGGGCAGCACAGGAAGCAGGTGTGCACCGCTTCCAGACGACGGCTCTGACACCCTCAAGAGCAGGTCTCCTCCGGTACAACTGCAGGAACCTCCGAAAGCCCTAAAAATTCAAGAGACAGCAACGAAAAAGCAGGGAACAAAAAAAATTGTCACCACAATCCCGGACCCGTTGTCAAACTGTTTCACCCGGAAGCGAACACAACCAGCACCAGTGTGGAACGGTAAAAGGAAAACACCGACTCCAGCCAACCAGGTGGTCGTAAAACAGCCAAGGCAAGAACCAGCAAATACCATACAGGAAACTATCCCAGACAAGGACACGTTATGCGCCATTCTCAAGCCAGAGTCACCAAGGAAAACAACGCGACCGACGTGCTTGGACGAGAAGACGTACACGCTGACTACCATCGATGGAAAACCTTTCGACGTGACCTTTAAGGAACTAAACCAAATTCCTTATTCCAGCATCAGGAGTTCAAAGAGGCACCGGTTCACCGTGTTTCTAAAGGATGGAAGAAGGGTCAGACTAAAGATCACCGGTAGTAAATTGATATGGTTCAACCTTCAAACGCAAGGTAAGAAATTACTGTCGGTGGGGGAGGATGTCGAGGCTTCGACATTCGATCAAAACAAAGTAGTACTGTCAGAAATGTCAAAATCAAGGAGGAGAAATTTTCTCCTCTTGACAGTACTAAAGTGATGATCAGTGCTAATATTTATACCAAACAAAGTCGAGAACATTCTAATGATCTAGTCCGTGCAAACTTGGCACACACAGTCGCCTATATAAACGCGAACTGGTGCAAGGGCAGATCAGTACTCTGGTATACACCGAGACTCTACATTGCAGGTATACACCGCACCCGAAACAAACAAAGCAATTCAGGTATACACCGAATCGCTCTAAAACAAAACATTCAGACTTAGGTATACACCAAGTATTTTAACCAAACCCCTAACTAACAAAATTCTTACTCTGAGGTATACACCCAGAAAAACAAAGGTTCAAAAGGAAACCATACAAACAATTTTAACAAACAAAACTTTCTCAAAAATTTTAAACATATTAAAACACAATATTTTTCCTTTCTTACAGAAACCAAGAAAAACTAAAAAGTTTAAATATTCCTTTTTTATTACTTTGTTTTTTTGTTGATTACAAATTTTTTTTTGAATTTTTATTGCTTTAATTGAAGTTTTTCTTTCTACTTTAGTTTAATTAATTTTTATTTTGAATTGTATTTTTTTTTTTTTTTCTCATATTTTTTTTGTTATACAATATTTTATTGAATATATTAAAAGTTCTCGATTTTTGGTTGAATTCCATTCATAGCATTTAAGAAATTATTGTTAAATTGAATTATATTTGTTCTCTCTGGATTTGTATACAAGTTAGAAACAAAAAATACAAAAACAATTAAACGTAACCAAACGTCTTTCTTTGATCATTGCAACCAAGAACCATTGATCCGCAAACAAAAAATTATTGTGTGGCAAACGCTACACAATTAATTACAAGTTTAAAACCACACTGTTGCACGGCGAAAATTTGTTTTAGCGACTCACAGATCACGTCGGGGTCACCAAATGTTAAAGAGGAAACTATTTTGTTTCCACTGCAGTTTTTAGATGTTAGAGTTAGTTAAGGTACAATACCTTAGCTACCGTTGAAGTGTGTTGTCGGTTCTATACCGAAACACAAGAATAAGGGAAGTGATCTGTGATACACGGAAAGACGAAAAGTCGTGCTTGACTGTCTATACTAAACTAAACTTTATTCTCGATTTAAAAATGTTTTTATAATAATTAAAAAATGATCACTAATCAATACTAATTACAATTGTCAATTTTGCTTAATTATCTATATTGCACAAAAATTGCTGGTCGCGCACATATTTTCGTGCATGTTTTTTCTTGGGTTCGTTGAATTCGTCTATGCAATTAAGCAGTAAGCAGCGAGAATTTGAAAATATATCATGTTGCACATTTTGCAGTGCCAATTGGAGTTCAAGAACCTGTGAATATGACTTACTGCGCGACAAGCAATTTTTGGCGATTCAATAAATCAAAATTAGTAAAAATAAAAAATGTTCATAGCTGAACAATTACCTTATTGAAATTTAGCCTAAAATGATTTTTTACCCACGACGGCACGGAGATGGTATATGCGTTTGGGGTGAGAGGATGTTTGTGCAAACCAATGTCGCCATTTATCTCCAAAACTACTAGTTCGATTTTGATGCGGTTTTCAGTGATGGGTTTGGGTTTGATTGGTGCGTGTTCTTAGATAGGTGTTACGGTGACAACTCACCAGGGGGCGCTGCAGCAAACATTTGTTTGTGGAAAACCAAAACTACTAGTCCGATTTTGAGGCGGTTTTCAGTAGTGGGTTTGTTTCTGACTAGTGAGGGTTCTTAAATAGGTGTTACGGTAGTAACTCACTAGGGAGCCCTGCAGTAATATATTTTATATTAGCTCCTACATATTAAGAAACTCGATAGGGGAGTATTTCTGTACAGAGTATCATTTCTACTTATTACCGTCATTTTTACTTATTACTTATTATTTTCATTGTACGTAATGATATCGAGTTGAGTTACAACAAAGCCCCGGGCAAAGTTTAGTTGTAAATACTTATATTTTATTACTATCAAATAAACTATATTGATATGTACTACAATGTACATATTGCCCATGCTCTCTAAAAAGTTTGAAATAAAAAAGCAAAATTAAAAATTTTGAAAAAACCCACGACGGTTAAACGTAATTTAAAAAGGATAAAATAATTTAAAAACCCGCGACTTAAAGAATTTAAATCCAAGAATATCCGTCGGGGGCTGCCATTACTATTTTAAAGTTTAATATAAATATAAATGAGTATTGCAATATATAAAATATCGCCAATTATTCTCGTTACTATAAAACTGCAAAACTAGTTCATTTAATGCCAGCCCTGGACGGATATTCTTGGGTTTAAATTCTCTAAGTCGCGGGTTTTTAAATTATTTTATCCTTTTTAAATTACGTTTAACCGTCGTGGGTTTTTTCAAAATTTTTAATTTTGCTTTTTTATTAAATATGTAGGTATTTAAGCGCACTGAAATTAATGCCGCTGTTAATTCCAGTATCGGCAAAGTAAGTTCCGGTGATCCGCTTTCCTTTATAGGTGCTATCCAATTTTTTGAACATAAATACCTGCTTTCTGTTCTTCCTGCTGGATTCGTGCTTCTAACGTACGCTACTAGCCTACTGCACCGTATGTCTGCAAACAGATGAAGCTCTCGTTCGATGGCTAGCTTGGTGGGCTGAATGCATCTAGGAATCGCTATAGACCTTAATTGTGCAAGATCCTTTGTAGAGGCCGTCCACAATTTTAGAAGATCGTCCAGCAGTGGAGCATCCCAGTCTAATTTTCTTTTCCATGTATCTTGAAAGAGAAGCATGAGTTTCACCAAACAAGGTCCAAGGATGCCTAAAGAATCGAAAACTTTCGAAAACAGACTTAAAACATTTCTTTTGGTGGCGTTCATTGTCGGTAAAGAAGCTAACACAGGTTCCAAATCGACCATTAGCTCATCACTCGCCGTATACCAACGTATTCCCAAAATTTTTTGCATATTTGGACAGGTCGATTCGGGGTCGAAAACTGCTCTCACTTGTAAAGTGTTCGAATTCCATTTTCGAAGACGCATGGAAGTACGTAACTTGATATCCGTTGCTTCGTGATAAAGTTTGATAAGAGTATCCTTCCGGAAAGTTTGATTTTTCCTCTTCCAGATGTAGACGAATAGTGTCACTCAGTAAAAACACTGCAAATTTTACACAACGGTTTATTATTTCCAAAAAATGTGACATTTTTCAAGTCACGGCTAGATGGCAGTAGTGATCATGTGAAATGATTTCACGTTTTTTAATCCACCAAGAAATGGAATATTTTATTGAGTAATATTAGAGCATTGCATATTCCGAGTTTTATGAAAAAAGCTTGAACGGTTTCGGAAATATGATTTATTCAATATTTGGTTCCTCAATTTCCCCCCCTCAAAATACGTCGATCGGGCCCACGAGCTGTTAGGACCGTTGTCAGATGTCACTTGATTTTTGAACCAAATTTAATTAATTTATCTCCAGTAGTTTCCGAGAAAAAGCCTGGCCGGCGCGGCGGACGGACGGATTTTTTTTTATTCGTTTTTTGAAATCTACATATCTCAAAACGTAAACTGACAAAATTTCATGGGGGGTTATAATTTTTTTTTCGTGCTCGATTACATAGGTTTATTATTGAAAATAATAAACCAAAACGGCTGCAAGCGACGCCAAACGTTACCCGAGTTATCCTGTATTCTTCCCAGAGAGAAAGATATTGAAGTCGTTTACCTCACTTTTAAACCAGAAAAATCTATGACTATCACGATCATTCTCAGACAGTTTGATCTGTAGGAAAGCCTTCTCGATGTCCGCTACTATACCACTCTGCGACAGTAAAGCATTTCCAAAACCTCCGGTAGAAGATTGTATCCAGGAGACAGGAGAGCGTTCAATGATGCATTGTTTCCTTGATGAGCGGAAGCATCGAAAACAATCCAAACTTTAGTAGTTTCCTTGTCCTCCCGATAAACCGCACGATGAGGAAGATAGTAAAGTCGGTCGTTAACATCCTTTGCTTCCTCGTGGCTCACTCTTTCTGCAACACCATTTAAAATAAACTCGTTCATGGCTCGTTCGTACTCCAGGAATGTTTGCGGCTCTCGCAATAATTTACGAATCAGACTTCCAAATCGCACCTGAGCACCTTCTCTATAACTATCAAGCACAGAATTTTCCTCTCTCCATAGTAAGCGAGCACAGTATCGTTCTTTGTTTTTCTAAACATATTTATTAAGATCAGTCGCGCTGCAAACTGTTTCGAACACGAAACTTCAATTTTTATACCAATGGTCTCCAAATCCCAATAATAGCTTTCTTTGACGTTTTCCTCTGCGTATGCAGAGACACGGTAGACAAACAGTAAACATGATCAGAATTTTTGCTTGAATCTGGTCCCTGTATTGTCCATCCAAAGATGGTGTTAACAGCTGCTAGACCAGGAGATAGTTTTTTATATTCCAGCATATTATCGGAACCAACAAGAATACTAACACCGTCTTCAAGATCGTCTCCCTTTATATTAATGGCCGCTAAAGCGAACCTGGCAAACTCCATTTGATGAGGGTCCGGTCGAGTTAGAATATCATTGCAGATTTCTTGCACTTCCAGTGCAACTAAACGCACGCATTTGTTGTCATATTGGTTGCTCAAGGTGAACCCAACTACGTTACACTTTTGTGTAAATGTTGCGATCCTGACACTCTGCTCGCCCAATATTGGCAAAATAAGCTTCCGAGCAACGCTTTGCTTGATATAGGATCGTTGGCTTCCACTATCTAGAATTAAACGCACTAGGATATTACGTGAGTGATTGGAATCCGATAAATATGCGCAAGCTGTTTGTAAATATACATGCGACATGAAACAATTATTCGAACAGAGATTAAATGTTTGTTTAGAGTTCGCTGCTATTGTTGCTGATTCCGAGCCGTTTTGATTACGATGAGTAGGAGGACGAACTGCAGTCGTAACTTCGCACATTGAAGTAGCATGACGTACTTTGCATTATTGTTGCATATTAAGTTTTTCGCTTTGCAGAGCTGAGACCTATGCCCCTTTGAAGTACACCGGTAGCAACGTCCGCCTCGCGCTCGTTACAATTTCCTTTGAGGAATAGTTTGAGAATTATTGCAATTTTTAGTTTGATGAGCATTGGACTCGCAGAAGTAACATTTCTGCCTGGCACTAGTAGTAGCAAATAAACCTGTCGCTGTTCCATGAGCCCTTTGAACGGAGCCCGTACGTGTAGCCTTGATATTAGATTTTTCCAGGGACTGCACTTCTCGCTTTAAAAATTTCAAAAGTCTTTTGAACTCTTGATCACCTATCATTGCAGTGGAGCCCGCCTCGCTTCTGGCTGACGATATTCTTTGCTGATCGTGCGCCTCTTCTGGTTCCGATAACGTTTCCTCATTTAATCGATGAAAATCAACTCACAATTCTTTTGGTAAACAATTAAGTAAAATGGTTTTTACCATTATACCGTAATGACTGGGTGGAATCTCGAGCGCAGTGAGTGACAGAGTACAAGCAGTCACCGCGTTGTACAGTTTCCGAAGTCCTGTTAGGTCGTTTCTAGAGTTGACACTCTGCAAAGACATCAATTGCTGGATACTTTTTTCAATTATTCGATCGGGTTGACCAAATTTCATAACAAGCTGCGGTGGGCGAGAAACCTGCTATCGTGTCAGCAGCCTTTCTAATCAGCAGAGATTGCAAGTAATGAAATTTATCGGATTCGCTTAAACTTGAATTTTCATGAATCGCTGATCGGAATTGCTCCCAAAATGGTAACCACTCACTCAGATTCCCTGAAAACCGTTTCAACGGCAGTTTTGAGCTGGTTGAGCTTCCCGCTGCGGTCGCACACGTGGGCGGAGGAGGGTTTTCGCATGGATTCACGTTACCTTACAGACACTTAATTTTTGCAAGACAATGCTGTAAACGAGCTATTCTTGCTAGTGCTTTCAGCTTTGTCCTCATACTGAGCACAAGTTTCGACTTCCTTCGCTAGATCCTCCACCTTGAATGATGGCGATGAGTGCAATTCGCTGTTGGCCTTTTTTAAACCGTCGCGTCGCGTCGTCGTGGGCTGCTGTTAAACGCTGCAGCACCACCAAAATCTCTTCCTCGATATCAGGTAATTTGCCGGAATTATCAACCGCCACTTTAGAATCGCTAGACGTTAAATAACACTGTGCAACAAAATTTAAAAATTTTTACGCAAATTGAGCAAACTAAACGATTCTAAGATAAAATTGGGCCGCTGAGCTCGAATTTATCATCCGTTTTGCTGTAGGTCGTCAAAATTTTGAGATATTTACAGTTCAAGGTCAACTGGACTGCCTTTGAAATCGTTAGCTGTAATTCATTTTTTTGAACTCCCATCAAATTTATGTCTTAAGCAAAGTTGTTCGTTATTTAATTCTACATATTTTTTATCACCACACCCCCCACCCGCCCCCTACCCTTACCCATTTTTTTTGCAAATTTCGGAAAAAGACATGCCGTACAGAGTGAACCGTTAGGAAAAATAACAATGTTTTTTCGGAAGAAATATTCCTCATCTATTTTTAGGTGGGGTCTGCGAACATCAAAATTCTCTCAGACCTAACCCTAATGGCAAAACCCCCCTCCAAAGTGAAACATTCTGATTTTTTTTCACCTCTTTATGCCGTGAGGGGTAAGCGAATGCAGTTAAACTTCATGTATGTTAGGAAAAAATGTTCCGTTTTGAAAATAAGATAGGGTCTACGAACAAAAAAATACCCCTACTTTGACTTTTGTCTATATTAGTGAATTTGCAGGTTGAACTTAGGGGGTGAAAACCCAAAATTACTGAAACCGGCTTTTTTGCAAGAACTGCCATCCCTACTTTGCTTATAAGTAATTTATATATAAATATTTCAAAATTTTCCATTATATTTTATTGTATACATGCACATCAGTCTTCCTTAAACAAAGTGAAACGCGCATATGCTGGTAAATGAGTTACTGAGCGCATTTGAGGAAATTGGAGTTCATATTATGTCCTCAAAAGTACATTTCCTTCATTTGAATTTCTTCCTACAACAATTGCGAACCGAATCGGAAGAACATAGAGAGCGTTTCCATCAAATCGCTGTTCCTTTGGAAAAGTGGTATGTCGGGCGAAGCTTGATATCATTACTTGCGGATTTGTGCTGAAACCTTTTCTAAGAAGAATTATAGCAAGCAAAATTTTTTTTAGTGTACAAGAATAATGATATGTAAAATTTTAAAGTTAAGTCATTAAGTTAAGGCAATAGGTTAAGATTTTTATTTTCATAAGTTAAATTTCTTATTTAAGTCAATAATTTAAGTTATTGAATTAAGTTATTTTTTATGTGAAAAAGTTCAGTTTATTTACTTTGAAATTATTGCTTTCTATAAGGAATGAAAAAATTAAAGATTTTTGCACTTTTATTATTATGTTTTTTATAGTGATAGGTCTGGTGTTACTTTTTTGTTCGTAGACCCTATCTTATTTTCAAAAAGGAACATTTTTTCCTAACACACATGAAGTTTAACTGCATTCACTTACCCCTCACGGCATAAAGAGGTGAAAAAAAATCAGAATGTTTCACTTTGGAGGGGGGGTTTTGCCATTAGGGTTAGGTCTGAGAGAATTTTGATGTTCGCAGACCCCACCTAAAAATAGATGAGAAATATTTCTTCCGAAAAAACATTGTTATTTTTCCTAACGGTTCACTCTGTACGGCATGTCTTTTTCCGAAATTTGCAAAAAAAATGGGTAAGGGTAGGGGGCGGGTGGGGGGTGTGGTGATAAAAAATATGTAGAATTAAATAACGAACAACTTTGCTTAAGACATAAATTTGATGGGAGTTCAAAAAAATGAATTACAGCTAACGATTTCAAAGGCAGTCCAGTTGACCTTGAACTGTAAATATCTCAAAATTTTGACGACCTACAGCAAAACGGATGATAAATTCGAGCTCAGCGGCCCAATTTTATCTTAGAATCGTTTAGTTTGCTCAATTTGAGTTTTGGCTGTTGCACAGTGTAATCATTAGTGCTTTTCGATATAGCCCAGTCAAATTAGACGAAAAATAGTCTTCAGCTCGGAAAAATTCCCATTAAGCTGAATTTTGGTACACACCTATATAACGTCGTTATAAACAACGTGTGAAAAATCGGCCACGAGATCATGTTCGCTTTAAAGGTTATTCAAGGTCAAAGGTCACGAAAATGACCTTTTTGTAAATATCTCACTTTTCGTTCATCCTACAGCAAAAAGTTGTGAGTAAAAATTATAGAAATGTACAAAAGGCTATGGTACTAACTGCGACTGCAGAAAAATTGGAATCAAATGTTCAATTATTTGTGGACATTACCGTGGTCAATCAAATTCATGCTTCAATTCAAATTCTGATTAAACTCTTGATAAGAATATAGATGACCATTACGAATATGAAAGCATGAACCCACTCTACTGTATCCCGTGGGATACAGGATATTTCTGGAGAAGACGATGTTGAAAAAAAAACCAGGAAGATGAAGAAGAAATGGAAAACTTGCGATTACATGATGAAAGTATTATTATTATTGTTTAATATAATTAAAATATAATATTTAATTACTCCGAATTATAACAAATTTTTGACTACAAGGACTAGGCCTACCGGAGAAACCATGAAAAAAACGCACCTTACTTTCTACCTCAATGGTGGTGTGGATTGTGGAAACGAATGCATTTTCAGTATTGCTCTATACTTGTAATTTTGTAAGGTGAACGTTAAAATTCGGATACCGCAATAACGATAACTTGTACATAAACAAAAAACAATAACCTTATAGATAATTGTCTCCTGTACAATTTTTGTAAGAACCTTTTTTTTGTACAATCAATATAAAGTGAGATATTTACGAAAAGGCGATTCGCTTTTAATAAAAAATTCACATTTCTTTAAAAGTTCGTACATGGTGGGCCTTATAACTCAAGAACCATAAGTTTTACATTAAAATGTTATAAGACCTTTTTTGTAGATAATTATCTCTTCTATAATTTTTACTCACAACTTTTTGCTGTAGGATGAACGAAAAGTGAGATATTTACAAAAAGGACATTTTCGTGACCTTTGACCTTGAATAACCTTTAAAGCGAACATGATCTTGTGGCCGATTTTTCACACGTTGTTTATAACGACGTTATAAAGGTGTGTACCAAAATTCAGCTTAATGGGAATTTTTCCGAGCTGAAAATCTAATTTGACTGGGCTAATAATTTCGTGACCTGACAGCGGTAAACTGCACGATTTTGAGTCGTCAAATCCATTTCTACCGTTAAACCGCGTGTTCGCTATCGTTAATTTGTTCGCTAAATCAATTTCAATGTAAAGGTCCCTGGTCTCGACACCAATGTCGAAAATGTTCAGGTGGGAACTAAATGACTGATCAAATAGAAACTAATTCTATTTATTTGTAGTGTCCGACTCCACTGTGGTCTACGACCTGCGGAATGGCTTAGTAGGTTGCCGAATGGCGCAGTAGGCTTGATCGGAATGAAAATATAGTTTTGGGGATTATTCGATTCTGGACGTTGAATGTAGAAGTCGTTAGCAAATAAATTCAGTAATAATATTTATAAAAACTCTAAATATTACATTGGCGACGAGGATAAAAAAATGGATGCGATGAAACAATCAAGAATGTTCTCAACTATTCCACTGTTCGAAGGTGAGCCTGATGAACCGGGAAGTGGTACCAAATGGAAAAGTTGGCTGCGTAGTTTTGAACTGTTCGCAAAGGCGAACAAAATCGAAGATGAAGCAGAAAAATTGAATTGGATGTTGCATTGTGCGGGCCAAAAAGTTCAAAGCATTTACTACACATTACCAAAAGAACAACAAATTAAACGAGGTCCATTGTCTACTGGGTATGTTCCATTCGAAGCAGCGGAATATAGTGAGGCAGTGGCTAAAATGGATAATTTTTTTGAACCAAAACGAAACACGTCATTTGAGCGACACATTTTCCGACAAATGAAACAGAAACAAAATGAACGAATCGCTATATTTGTAACGCGTTTACGTGAGCAAGCCGAGCGATGCAATTTTAATGAACAAGAAGAACAAAGCATCAAAGATCAAGTGACAGGTGGATGTTCGTCCAATTTATTAAGACGCAAGATTTTGGAGCGCGGTGAAAGCACACTCAGTGATATATTGAATCAAGCGAGAGTTTTACAAGTGGTTGAAAAACAACAAAAGTCATTTGAGGGCATAACGAAGATATACAAAAAAATGGAACCGATACCAAAGAAAATAGTAGTGGTGAGGTTTGCAAAATTTGTACAGATCGAAAATTTGTATGGAGAAATCGAGAGCAATCAAACATATATATGGAATGCGGACGATGTGCTCGCAAGGGTCACCAAGCAAGTGATCCTAAATGCCCAGCACGGGGAAAAGAATGTGCTAAATGCGGAGGTAAAGATCATTTTGCAAGACGCTGTTTCTCTCGATTTACCAAAACTAGCAATCCATTCAAATGGAAACGAAATGACAGAGGTGAACAACCTGAAGAATTCAAAATCAAATCAACGTCCATCAATACGATTGACAAAACGTTTATTGGGCCAACAATCTCACAAGAAGACATTTTTACAATTGATACACAAACTTCAGACAACAAATTATTTGCCAAAGTTGGAAGCATTGAAGTTCAGGTTGTAGTGGACTCAGGATCTCGTTATAATATCATCGACCGACAAACGTGGGTCGAATTAAAAGCAAGAAACATTAAAACAATCAGCTGCCAGAAGGGAGTCGATATCGGGTTCACTGCATATGGTGGTACGAAATTGAAGTTTCTCGGCATGTTTAAAGCAGAAATCGAAATCGCTGGAAAGAAAACGATTGCAACATTTTTCGTTGCTGATGAAATGGGAAAGTTTTTACTTGGATACGAAACAGCATACAAATTGAAAATTCTCAAAATTGGCTACAATGTAAACCAAATAGAAACAGATTTAGGTTCCACCAGTGGCGAATTTAGTAAAATAAAAGGTGTTCTGGTTGAAATTCCACTAAAACCAAATGTCAAAGGTGTGTTGTGGTCGGCCGTATTGAACATCAAACGCCTGGCCGTCAACCATGATGTGCTCAGTTGATTGAACCCTGGCGAAAAAGCCAAGGCCAGCTGAGGCACATCAGTGGCAGCACTAGTCGCCTGCACGGACACGCACATGCGCCCAACGCATGCCTTCTAGAGGTTAGCCGAGCACAAATTCGGAGAAAAACGTGCTTCCGGCGAAACTTCTAGAAGGCTGACGCGCATGTGTGAGTGAGAAAAGCCGTGTGGGACGACTGGCGACGGGCACCGGCGCGGCTGACGAGTCAGTCGAGGAGATACCAAGCAATAGAAAAGATCGTGAGGAAACGGAGACCAGAAAATCAAGTAACAAGGCAAAAAGAAAAAAAGAAAAAAGAAAAGAAGAAAAGAAAACAAAACGAGGGATTTTCTTTTTGTAACACAAAGTCAATCAAATTTACCGCGGTGCAGAGATCGGGCTCAGTTTCGAACGGCGTGAAAGCCTTGCAATTTTCCGCGGAAAGTCTCGTATCCTAATAGTTGGTTGATCCTTTGAGGAAATAGTCGGGATGTGTAAACGCATATAACAGTGCTGTTGTGCCACAGTGACGTTTGTAATATTGAGAAAAAAAAAAACCAGTGAAAAAACCTTGTTTCAAGCGGAAAATACCCGCCGGCCCAGAAAAAGTGCCTTTGAAGTGCTCCCGTTCAACCAGTACGTGCTCACGTGATCAGTTTTGGTGGAAAGTGACGTGTTCAACGCTTGGCGGACGAGCGGCGCCTTGTCCCCGCGTACCCGGACCCACCGGAACCCGTGGACAACAGGACAGGATACCACCGACAGGACGACGAATCCCCCCCCCCCCCCCCCCCCCCCCAGACAAGCGAGACGAAGGAAGAACATAGGACCCCGGCAAGTCCGACCCAAAATAAACATACATTTGTCGTTTTCCTTTTTTTGTTGTTTGCATTCGATTTTCTTTTCGTTGCTGTTTTAGTTATAAGTTTATTTAGTGTCAGGAATTTCGTTCCGACAGTGGAACTCACTGTTCTCGAGCGTAACTTTGTATTTGTTTTCATTTCGAGTAGCTATTCTAGCAAAGCTCCGACAATCTCCCTTTTTATTCCGTATAGAGTAAGTTTGCTTCAGAAATACGTTGTCAAGATCGTTGTAAGGGGGAGAAAGCCCCGTCTTGCGCTCTATTAATCAAAAAGAAAAAAAAAAAAACAAGTGAACCCCAGAGAAAGAAATGTGGCCACAGTTCTCCCCTCTGCGCACCCAAAAAAATTAAATTGCATTGGTATCTGCTTCTATCACAGAATTGTAGTGCGTGCGCCGGAATTCGGGCCTCCTCACCCCAGAAGTTATTTAGTTATTTAGTTTCTTTTTTGTTGTATTGACAGGGGATTGGTCGAAGAATTTGTACTAGTATTGAAAGTTCAAGGTAAAGAAAAAAAACATAAGATGAGTAAATTTATATCTGAATTTAGGTGAGCGAAATAAAAATGAATTATATGGGTTAGACTTAATCCTCGAGTCTTTCTTTCTCGACACCTCGTTCCCCGTTTGATTGTGTTTCAGCGCATGAGCGCTTAACTTTTTGTTTCAGCGGGTTGACACCAACCAAGGATTCCCTTCCACAAAATGGGCAAGGAGGGAATAGAGGGAGGACAGAGGGCTGCCCAAGGGGATAACTCCATCTAATCCCCCCTCAGCACAGGTAAGTTGGGACATGTCTCCCCCCCGTACTGTCATTTGCCCCTTTTACCCTTCGCGATTTTCGTCGTTTCCCTTCGCGCGAGATTTCGTTGCGCGGGGGAAGTATTTTAGCCGGGTACTTCCTGGCAACAGCCGCTTCATCGAGGCTGATTTCTGTCGGATGAATGGATCATCCTGCAGGAATCAGCCTCTGCCTGCATATTTGCAGGCACCAAATTTTTGCTTCGCAACATAAAGTGGCGCCCAACGGGGTGTCCGAATGTTGTGAAAAAAGAATGCGCAACAGGTGTCGTGCAGCCATATCGTCGGACACCAATACCATTGGAAAAAATGGTTAACGAAAGACTAAATGAAATCAAAGAAAGTATACTTTCTTTGATGAAATGTTGGCTCAAGATATAATCGAAAGAGTGAGGGGTGTTTCCAAATGGGTGTCGCCATTGGTGATAACCCCGAAAGGAAATGATATTCGAATTTGTGTGGACATGAGACGAGCAAATGAAGCCATCGAACGGGAAAACTATCCGATGCCCACAATCGAAGACTTTTTACCGAGACTGGGTGGAGCCAAATTCTTTTCAAAATTGGACGTCGCAAAAGCATTCCATCAGGTGGAAATTGCTCCTCAGTCACGGGAAATCACGACATTCATTGCAAAGGTCGGCTTATTTAGATACAAACGTCTAATGTTTGGCATTTCTTGTGCACCCGAAATACTCCAGAAGTTGATGGAACAAATATTGGGTGGATTAGAAGGCTGTATGAATTTCAGCGATGACATTGCAGTATTTGGACAAACAAAAAAAATACATGACAAGCGATTGAAAACCGTTCTGGATCGTCTACGACAATTCAACGTAATGTTAAACAAAGACAAATGCACCTTTTGCGCAGCATCAATCAACTTTATTGGCCACCGATTCTCTGCGAATGGCATCACACCATTGTTCGATAAAGTCAGCGCAGTGAAACAGTTTCGAGCACCAAACACACCTGAAGAAGTTCGTAGTTTCCTAGGTTTAGTTAATTATGTTGGCCGATTCATGCCTGATTTAGCAACAATCTCGGAACCACTACGTCAACTCATGAGCAAGCACACGAAATTCGAATGGGGTCCATTACAACAGAAAGCATTCGACAAACTTAAGGATAGCATAACACATGAATCATCACTCGGCTATTATAACGTTAACGTTAAACGTACACAAGTAATTGCTGATGCCGGTCCATTTGGATTAGGGGCCATTCTTTTGCAATTTCATAAAGAAATTCCTCGAGTAATTTCATATGCTAGTCGAAGTCTCACGGATGTGGAGAAAAATTACGCTCAGACAAAAAAAGAGGCTCTAGCTCTGGTGTGGGCTGTTGAAAGGTTCCATTACTACCTGTTTGGAAAAGAATTTGAACTGGTCACTGATCACAAGGCACTTGAAGTGATTTTTGGACCAAAATCAAAACCATGCGCTCGAATTGAAAGATGGGTCATGCGACTTAAATCATATACATTCAAGATAATGTACAAGCCAGGAAAATCAAATATCGCCGATCCTTTGTCAAGACTGGCTGTTGGACAAGTTTCGGAAACTAGCGCCTGCAAAGAAGCCGAAAATTATGTGAATTTTATTGTGTCGTTCGCCGAACCAAAAGCAATTAAATTGGAAGAAATCATGAGAGAAACAATGACAGACAATGAACTTCAAAATGTTAAGCAAGCAATGCAAAACGGTAAATGGTCTAACGAAACATCGCTGTATAAGAGTTTCGAAACCGAGTTATGTGTGGTTGGTGACATAATATTGCGAGGCACACGAATCGTGATACCGAAATCTCTTCGAGAAAGAACGTTACAAGCAGCACATGAAGGTCATCCAGGTATGACAATAATGAAAGGTAGAATCCGATCAAAAGTATATAGTGGCCGAAAATAGATCAAGACGTAGAGGCAACCGTCAAAAAGTGTAAAGGGTGTACCATGATGAGCGCTCCAACACCGCCTGAACCTTTGCGACGAACTGAGTTACCATCGCAACCATGGCAACACGTAGCCATTGACTTTTTAGGGCCTTTACCATCAGGTCACTACATTTTTGTTGTCGTCGATTACTATAGTCGGTTCATAGAGACTGAAGTTATGATGAAAATCAATTCGGCTCAAACAATCAAAAAGCTGACCAAAATTTTTGCACGATTTGGACTACCGATTTCAATCACAGCAGATAATGGTAGCCAGCTAGTAAGCCAAGAATTCGAAGACTTTTGTGATATCAATGGCATTATTCTCAATAGCACAATTCCATATTGGCCACAAGAAAACGGTGAAGTCGAGAGACAAAATCGATCACTTTTGAAACGACTAGCAATTTGTCAAGAAAATCGAGGTGATTGGACTAACGAATTGCATAAATATTTGTTGATGTACCATTCAAGCCCGCATTCAACAACAAAAAAATCACCTGCAGAGTTGATGTTTAATCGAAATATCAGAGACTAACTACCAACGATGGATCAACCAATCCAGCTAGATGGCGAAGTCCGTCATCGGGACAAAGAAATGAAAGCGAAGGGAAAGGATTATGCTGATGGAAGAAGGCGTGCCAAGGTGAACGACATCAAAGTTGGGGACTCGGTTTTACTAAAGCGACAAATAATCACCAATAAACTAGCAACTACATTTGAACCAACCGTATATAAAGTGATAGAAGAAAGTTGTTGTCGAAAACAATGAAACATCTAGCACTTACCGAAGAAACGTACCACATGTGAAGAAATGGGCTGAGAACACGGTCGATTTAGACCAACCAACGGCACAATTGCAAGCGAAAACCGACACACAGGTTGGAAACACACGTCCAATAAGTAAGCGGAGAGCTCCCGCACGCTACGAAATAACAGCCGCCAAACACCAAAGGAAATGATTGCACAGAACAGAAAAAAAAAAAGAAGAAGAAGAAGAAAGTAGATGTAGTGTCCGACTCCACTGTAGCCTACGACCTGCGGAATGGCGTAGTAGGTTGCCGAATGGCGCAGTAGGCTTGATCGGAATGAAAATATAGTTTTGGGGATTATTCGATTCTGGACGTTGAATGTAGAAGTCGTTAGCAAATAAATTCAGTAATAATATTTATAAAAACTCTAAATTATTATAACTAACAAATTTAGATTTAGAAAAATTTACACTCGGTATAGGGACCAGTTACTATCAAGTATGTATAATGAGTCCAGGGTACGGAAACGCACACTCGCGTGCGCACACCAAAGACTCACAACTCATTTTCGACTCACGGCTCATGTACGTTGCCGAAAAACTCGTGGGTATGAGGGTGAGTCGTTCCGATGTTGAAAACGCACACGCGCGTGAGTGAGTAATTCAAAGTAAGCCACCGCACACTCACGTGCGTGAGCAAAATTGTCAAGAAAAGCGCACACGGCTCATGAGTCTGTGCGTTTCAAGCGCACACGAGGCTGTATAGTTGCTCATGAGCAGCGCACGTGAGTAATACTCACGAAGTGAGTAATTCAAGGAACGGTGGTGCGCACGAAAAAGGAATTACGAAATTTCTTCGTGTTAACTCCTGTTCTTAGTTATTTCAAGATTAAAAATTTAATGTTTAATACCAACGTCAGTTTCAATAAAATCTAAATTAGTAAATCTAAGTAATTTAAAATTTAATTTTGTTAACATTACTTTTGACAGACTTTTTTTGATAGTTTTGTTTTGTTCTCAGTTTTGTGAGTACTAATTAATGAACAGATACCTGGGAAGCAGGAACAGCAAGTGCAACTTCAATCAGTTTTGAAAATTGTAAGTCATTTTGATGACGTTTTTTATAATACTCTGAAACATTAGTTTCTAGTGGCTCCCTAGTCTGCTCGATTAGCATAGCTGATTTTTGCTTATCGTATGACTCGATGTCACAAAAATATTCTACAAAAATATTTCCTTATAAATACATATGACGTTTATCGTACACATATGGTCTGACTCCGGCGGCATTAAAGTGAAATGTCCGTTGGTAATGTGATACTTGCTTTTTAGCAAACAGTTTTTCAAATGACTGGTAAATTTTTCTTTTTCTGAAGACCTGTAATGGGAAATCCTGCAATTAGGAATTGTTCCTTTATTTAACCCAAGCATTTTATGGTTTTATGATGTGATCGGTGGTCCGTGCAGGACAATTTTGCAAAATTATTCTTGGGTTTTTTTTATGATGTTGTAGTAAAATACCCGAACTTTGTTTCCCCTAAGATTTTTTATATTTACCTCGATAGAGCAGTGCTCGTCCTTCATAATTATATCAATGTATATTATGGTAATGAAGCCCTTCCATTTTTTATGATGTTATCAACAACGGAACCGAAATTAGAATTTAGAAAATTTAAACCGAGAAAATTAAGAAGAAATTTTTCGGCGGAAAAAGAATGTGACGTTAGGTCTACATAGGCCTTTAACCAGTGTCATTCTTAGAATTATTAGGTATTTCATCAAAATGATTTACAATTTTCAAATAAATAAGTAAATAAGGAAACATTAATTTTTTAAACTTGAAAGAACTAAGAACAGGAATTAACAAGAAGAAATTTCATACATCCGTTTTTGTGCGCACCACCGTTCCCCCAATTAAAATTAAAATTAAAAAAAAAAACAATATTAAATTTAAAATTAAATTTTAAATTACTTAGATTTACTAATTTAGATTTTATTGAAACTGACGTTGGTATTAAACATTAAATTTTTAATCTTGAAATAACTAAGAACAGGACTTAACACGAAGAAATTTCGTAATTCCTTTTTTGGGCGCACCACCGTTCTTTGAATTACTCACTTCGTGAGTATTACTCACGTGCGCTGCTTATGAGCAACTATACAGCCTCGTGTGTGCTTGAAACGCACATACTCATGAGCCGTGTGCGCTTTTCTTGACAATTTTGCTCACGCACGTGAGTGTGCGGTGGCTTACTTTGAATTACTCACTCACGTGAGTGAGTAATATGGGTCAGAAAAGCGCACACAGCTCATGAGTATGTGCGTTTCAAGAACTCACGAAATTATCGCACGTGAGCAAGTGCGCACGCGAGTGTGCGTTTCCGAACCCTCATAATGACTGACTGACTTGTCTCTCAAGAGTTGACGAAACTGTTGACTGATAACAGTTAATTTTCAACAGCAGAAAATTTAGAAAATAACTTAAAACCCAGATATCTTGGAAACCGTTAGATTCCGACCCCTAGTTGATAAGGGTTATTTTCTTGCAAATTACATCTACTATAACCAGTTTCAAGGAATAGGTTGAGTCTCCAATCACCCTGTATATAGATTTAAGTCCCGTAACGAGCATGTTAAGAAGTGCTCTTGGTTGTCTGTTTTGTGGTCTTTATTAATTTTTCTATTTAGTGTGTCGAAATTGTGTATGTAAGTTAACTTTACATAAATTCCATTAAATTAGCTTTTTCTTGGATTATTTCTACCTAAAAATAAAAACTTTAAAAAGTAAAAAAAACGGAAGCCAGGCACATGAAAAAGTTGAAAACTAAAAAAAAAAATTTTTTGAAAAACTCAGATAAAAGAATTTTATGAAAAAACTGGAATGAATAAAAAAACTAAACTTTAAATCAAAAAAATAAGTGAAATCCAAATAGCAGACCAAGTACCCTTTGATCTTTGTATCATAAGGTAACGACAGTTGCTTCAGTATCATACCCAGTGAAAATACAACAGCTTTCTTAACGTCGATGTTACAAGTAATGTACTGGTTAGTCCAAGAGTCTAATGAAATCTGTTTTTTTCCACTGAAATGCTTGGTGCAGTTTTAAGACAGATGAGCCAGGACCAAACTACAAAATAACTCTTGAATTAATTAACTTACACATTTTCATGAAATGTTCTCCTTTCGAGATCTGTAAAACCAATCGTCTGTTCCATATAATATTTAGAATTTAGATAGACAATCCGACGAGGTCTATCATTCTAGCATTCATGTATATTAGGGTGGTCATTAGTTGTGCCAGTGAAAATTAAATTATTATTTATTCATACAGGACCCCGCCATTTTGTACAGTACTATTAAGTATAAAAAACTGCAAATTTTGGGATCGATCGGGGCACGGGAACACGTGCCGCATCGGGCCTGAAATTTTGAAAAATCTCAAAATTTGCCCCAGTGCTAACTGACGTTTTGGGCAAATCCCTTAATCGTATTTTATTTATTGCATTTTACATAAAATTAGAAAGCATTTAAGACCAAATTAAGTAAAATTGGTTGAATGTGAACGTTTTTACAGCTGTTTTAGCCATATACATTGTATATTATACATGGCAAGGACATGGCATAAAGATTCCGAATGAAAACTCAACTTGATAACTTCCTTAACTGCTCTCGCCAAGTATTGAGCCGGTTTGAGCTCAAAAATCGGAACTAGTTTTTTTTTGAAAGCTCATAAATTGCTCATAATTTACCATATTTAAAATGTCATTTTTCTCAAAGTGCGGTGGGAGGGGGGGCTAGGTACATCTGTGGCGCTCCTCAAGCCGAAGGGCATTCGAAGGTATTCATAGTACCCGTTTTCTACGCTGAATGCCGCACAGTGGAGTATTTGACCCGAAAACCTGGCCAAAATTAATAACTCCTTACTCAATTACTTAATTGAGGTGAAATTTGTTACTCGGGGGTTTTTGGGGTCGCTGATTCCGAATCCGTTATCGGAATTCCAAAATTCAAAATGGCGGATCCAATATGGCGGACATTTTTTTTCAAATTTCGTCTGTTTCAGCTGTAGCTCAGTCCGCGGGGGTTTTTGGGGTCGCTGATTCCGAATCCGTTATAAGAATTTCAAAATTCAAGATGGCGGATCCAATATGGCGGACATTGTTTAAAAAATTGCGTCTGTTTCGGCTGTGACTCTATCAGTCCTCGGGGGTTTTTGGGGTCAGTAAAATTACAAATTTGCTCTTTTTGTGTATTTGCTCGCAAACGATTATTTGTGAGCATTATGCGATATTATTTGCCTGACTGAACGTATTAAATAAAAAACCATGAATGTCAAAAAAATTTCAAACTTTGTCGCGAGCATATACGGAAAGTTTTATTATGGGATTTACAGATTCTGTTTAATAAAAATAAATTGGCTTACTCTGATCAAATTAAATTTATTTTTTGTGAATAAATATTCATTAATTGCTTATTGCTTATTTAGGTATCTATTATTTACTTACATAATATATATGAATAGTTTTCACATTCACCTCCCACCTACTATCACATTCACAACAAGTTTTCAATGTAATATTTGTTTTATGATACAATAACATTATACCTATACTGAAAGAAATTCAAAACGTAAATTTTCAGTAAACAAAATCAATATTTTTGTATAAAAACGATTCAGTCTTATATGGCAACACTAAGAAGGAGTTGCCCGATTTTGCTCATCTTCGAACTTGACCTTGCAATTTTAATCAAATATTATTGTACCAAATTACAAGTCCCTAGCTACAAGCGTTCTCGAGTTATCGTCTGGACAGACAGACAGACAGACAGACGGACATGCATAAAACGGTTTCTTTTCTTTCCGAGTCCTGAATACATAGGTCTCTTTTTCTATCGCCATTAGTTCTGGGCTTTGCAAACGTTCGCTCAAAACAAATATACCCTACATCTAACGTATAAAAGAGTATGTCTTTTAATATTTTTTATTATTTTTGGTGGATCGGGGGGGAACATTTTTTTTCACCCTTGGTTCCGGAAGGCACCAAAAAATACGATGACATAAATGGGAAAGCTTAACAACGCTAAACACACTTTATAGAGCTTAGGCTTTACTTTATTACATAAAATTTTTTGTCCTAAAAAAATAATTTTTTTGTTAATTATTTTTACGGGGCTTAATGGTAACTAATCAAAACTATTATAAATGTATTAGAATGTATTTACCTTCGTAAACAATTGTACAAAATTTTGTATCAATCGGCCGAACTAATCACTCAAAAAATATACGCCCATCTAAAGGCGACCTGAAACTTCAACTAGAAAAAACACCTCCACGGAATATGAAATCTTGATTTCAACATATAATAGTAGTAACCGCATATATCTCATGCTCCCCATATAGACGTTTTTCATCGCACCAGTTAGTATACTTATAGGAAAACTACTTTTTATTGATTTAAACCAAATTTGAAATTTTGATTTTTGGCCAGGTTTTTGGGTCAAATACTCCACTGTGTCATGTGTGCCGTTTCATCGATCTCGATTTGATGGAAGCCCTTTGCGTGATCTAGAGTTGTAAAGCATTGGCATGAGCCCAACTTTTCCAGTATCTCGTCGATATTTGCCATTGGGTATTTGTCGTCTATCGTGCCCTCGCTCAGCTTTCGATAGGATATAAGTATATAACAATGCGCCATTTGGCTTTACCGCTGACATCCACCTTTTTTGTGACGATCCAGATTAGCGCTGAATAAGGAGAGTTGCTTCGTCGAATAATTCCCTTCCCCCATAGCATTTCATCGATTTGCTTTTCGACTTCCTGGTTGTGTACAAAGGGGTATAGGCCTTACTATTGACAGCTGTAAAAGTGTGTAAACATTGCTATGAAGGCAAATATAATCCTGAAAAAACTGAAAAACACCACAAATTATAACACTGCAGAAAAAAGTACACCTCAAACACTCACGTTTTCTCCACATTTGCCTTCACAGCTATAACTTTGATTAATTCGACTTTATTCTTGTACGGTCGAGAGCGTATACGAAAGTTTTGACGAACATTCTTAATATTTAACGAAATTTGACGTATAACCGTATAGAAACGTATGACGTATGAAAGTTGACTTAATTCCATTATAGTTAGGCCGTATTTGTGGGACTTAACGAAAATTGGTACGTCGTCGTTCGTAGTTTGGATTCTATGTTTTATGGCATTCGTGAAAGATAAGCCTGAATCCTCTTTGTAGAATATATTAGAAAATCTTTTAATTACTTTGAAAAGCCCTTGCTTTTCTCACTGTTTAAATGATCCACCCTAATTTGTTCCAACGCTGTCTTAGATAAGGATTCCTTCAACTCACTAATGCAAAAATTTTCTTGATTAACGATTTCAGTTTCGCGAGGAGCATTGGCTTTAATTTTATAATCTTCAACATTATAAATACCCTCGTGCACAATTACCTTGCCTTATGAAGACTTCTTCTCTTTCAGGAAGACTAATCCAAATTTTTGTTTAACTTGTACGAGTATTTGGTAATGATCCTCGTTTTCAACTTTATATGTAATTAGTTACCTGCTGCACATAGTGGAAATGTAATTCTACAGATCTGTCTTTAGTTTTTAAATTCCGTTCCATAAAATTTTAATATATTACAGATTTAAGAGGCATTAAAATATTATTCCCGATTAATCCATCGTGCAGGTTATGAAAAGCGTAAACATGAAAATCTACTTTAATATTTGGGTTTCCTAATTCTGTAAACAATAGGATTGTCGGTTTTTCTTTCAATTTTATCTCTTACGCCATTTATTTTACATAAAGTTATATAACCAAATATTTGTTTTTTTTTAGTACATAAGTACGTACCTACAATTTTCTTTTGGCCAAATGAATCAATAATTTTATCGTTTAATGTTTAGTTTGGTTTCATTAATTATTCATCTTATACAACATTGCCGGTGCTTTCATACCCTGATTTTATTATCTCTTTGCTAAGATTTACATAAAAAAAATCCTCTAGAAGCATAGAAGAAACCAATTAAATAATCGAAGTCTGAAGCCGCGTAATCGGGAACAAAAGGCGTTTTTCACAGCTCAATCAGTTGATTTTTCTAGCAGAAAGTCCTAATTTAGAAGATCTTTTACATAGAGCATCTCTTCTAAAATGAAGTATTAATCTTTATCAAACTTTTCAGATTACGTGGCGAATCATAGTAAAGAGGAGAGTGGCATGGACAACGGCCGAGCGCATTCAAATTACCGCAGTCAGTACAAAATCGTCGGCTAGCAGCGAGCGGCTTAATCGAGGTAGATTCCCGGCATTTCCTATACCAATATCAGTGACTAAATAGTGCAGAAAATTATTTTTGTGTTTTTTTTTATTTATAGAAATATTGTGTTCAAAGTTATAAAACATTTTAAAAAGTGTTGTTCAATTATTGAGTGTCGAAATCAGTCAAATCAAATTTAACGAAAGTAATAAATGAGTAATTTGCAAAATATTTCATTGAATTTTACCGAAATCCAAATCATTTATATTGCCCGGGGGAAGGCCAGAGGGGACCCCGCCCCCAAACAACAGAAAAGATACAAAAATCTGCTAGAAAAAATATTCACTAACGTTAAAATTTATTCTGTGGAGCAAATGCACCGTATCCTCCATAAAAGGGTTATCAATATAGTGTTAATATTTTTGTTTAATAGTTTTTATAACGCTTTATACATTATAATACTTTATACATTATAATACTTTATACATTATATACAACTGGTAATGACCCCCACAATCCAGTATATGCCACTGTGATTAACGTATGTAATATTAAACAATACGTATGGATAAAGTCATTAAACCGTTTAAGTGAATTACATATTCTGAAAGCTTCTAATGAGATATAATTGCAAGCAACTTCTGTTTAGAGGTTATAATGTTATCGCAAATTTTTCTGGTTCATTTGCGACAAAAACTAACCCAAAAATTTCAAATGTGCTTTTCAGACAAATACCAGTGGTCTTTTTTTTAAATTGTTTGGCTTAAATTTTCAGTATTTTTAAGCAAAATTGAAGTAAGGCGAGTGACCGCATTTGATAAGATTTCAGGGCAAAAGTTATTCTCTTATGCCACTTCCGAATTCTTTGTTCTTTTTTACATTTTGCCCGACAAAATTTGCTTGCGTTGATTGCAAATTATCAATTGCATTAGAACCAATGGTGTTATTTTAGTAGGGTCATGATATGTCGTGACTTGAAGAGATTAATTCAAAAAAATTACTTAATTTACTTAAATTTCCTTAAAATTTACTTTTAATGCTTCAATGTTAAGATATGCGAAACCTTTACCATACCGTACGGATTACCGAAATCGCCGAGTTTGTTTATATGAACTTAAATCAAAAAAGCCTAATTAACTGAAAACGCTTGTAGATATACCGTAATTAGGTACCTACAAAACTGTGTTAAAAATTAAAACCTAAAACAGTAGTTCGAAAAAGAATAAGAACAGTGGAGTACAATAATATCTAATATGGAATAATGATGGGAATATGGAATAACTTTTGTTTAGGTTAAATAAAAGATTTTGATTTTTTTTGAGTTGGAAAAACTTTTCGGTAAAAAACCCAACATTTATTTACACTTTGCGTTTTCATACGCAGCGCTATTCTCTCGTAACAAATTCATAATCATTACTATTACTTTCTTCTCTTAACCTACTACCTCTATGGCTTAATCTATTACATCTATTTCTTACTCTATTATATTCTTCTTAATCTATTATATTTGTTATAAGCTCGGGTGCTTGGCATCCGATACAACTTTAAATACCGACTACTGACTAAATTGATTAAAGTTTTAAATATCGAATAGACTATTCGTATGAACTGGTCGACTAGTTTTTCGTGTAGATAGATAGTGATGGAGTAATCGACTAGTCACTGGTCAGTATTTAAAAGTAGTCGATAGTTTCGTCAATAGCTCATATGGTTTTTTATTATTATATAGTAATTTTGACTTTATAAAGTTCAAACTAAAAAAAAAAAAAATCTGTTCGATAAGAAAGAAAATTTCGACGTTAACTCTGTCTGTACACGACTTGATTGGGAAATGGAAATGTTTGTTTTCTTTATCATACTTAGGAAGCACTTAATGAGATTGACTATAACTTTTTCCACAGTGATAGTGGACGGAAGTATTATATGGCCGATGCTTGTATAATGCACGTAACTCGAAACTCTATTTTTGAAGGCTACTTTCGTTATATTAAAAGTTGTCAAAGGCATTTTGCCCGTCCACACGATAACTTCAGAACGCTTATAGCTACAGGATTTAAATTTAGGGCAATAATACTTCGTTACAATTGCAAGCTTAGGTTCGAAGATGAGCAAAATCTTCTTAAAATTTGGTTCCAATATATTCAAAATTACTACCGCTAGCATGTAAAAATATATAACTTACGTGTTTTATTTACACGATCATTTATAAAAATCAACTTTTTTGAAAAAAGACACCAATTTATTTTAAAGCTTAATTTTTAATAAGCGACTGTTATCACGGCTAACATCTTAATGCTACTGATCTCTAATAATTAACATTGTTAATTTCACTATATAGCTGAGTCGGCATCTGCTGTACTGCTGTAGTTCCCGTCCGTGGGAAATGTAAATTGTTTACATCGGATTCCTAAGCACTCTGATTTTCAGGTTTGATTACTGGAATGTGGCTAAGGTCGGATTTCCGAGAGAATACGTAACTTATCTAATCTAATCAGATCTAAACTAATCTAATCTAATCTAATCTAATCTAATCTAAGTCTAAGTAATATTATAAATGTGAAGTCTGGATGTTTGTCCGTCAATCACGCCTAAACCCTTGGTTCGATATTTTTCATTTTTTGTGCGAAGGTAATAATTATTCGAACTAAGAACATAAGCGTACTTTTTTTCAACTCTTCATCCCTTAAGGGGGTGAAAAGTGGTGAAAAAGGTTTCTCCGGAACAACTAAACCGATTTCCATAAAACTTGGAATACTTCTAGAACTTACCTCATAGGCTCTTGTCGACGAGTGGTTTTTTGGAATCCAACCCTTACGGGGTGAAAAGGGGTGGAAAATGTTTTTCCGGAACCACTAAACCGATTTTCAGGAAATTTTTAACATTTCTTCAATTTGCCTCATGGGTGCTCAATATGAACCGGTTTTTGGAATTTCACCCATAAGGCCTGCTATACACTTTAACTAAGCTAAGAAGCTAAGTTTCTCGCTCGGTTGTCAAAATAAAGAATTTAAATGAAGTGTTGCACACTTCAGCTATGCTATGTTAGCGATGTTTTCTCTGCTCGAGCAATTGTCTGTATTTTGTGACAGTACAATATTACTTTTAAAAAAATTACCGCTTAGCTTCGCTGTAGTGTGCAGCACGCACAAGCTAAGCGAGCTAAGCTACAAAACTAACAAAACTTAGCTTCTTAGCTTAGCTAAAGTGTATAACGGCCCTAAGGGGGTAAAAAATACGGGGAGATTGTGCATGAAATACCGCCATTTTTGAAGTAAAAATATCATAAAAATTGTTATTTGGCATTTTTGGTTAAAAAAAGCTCAATGAGAACTGCCACCCTCTATCCTAATTCAATCGCCTAATTCAAACTCTCAACTGGAAAAAAACTAATCAATTAAATTAATATTATTATTACCCGACATACAGGAAACAGTTAGAGTAATATAAGTCCCTTTGGTGGTAGTTATAAATTCAAGAAGCAATATTTATTATATACTAGCAGGTCTACCCGGTTTCACTCGGGACGGTGAAAACATATAGTCTACATGATATTACATTTTGAATAATTGGAACTATCCCCAAACCTAACTTAGACCGGATACCTATATGTTAGTAGTTCTTATTCATCGATTATAATTCATCTATATAACTTCGCGAAAACTTGGGTATTTCTTTATTTGTGTATTTGTATTTGTATTTGGCAAATCTTTCGACGGCTAATTAACACACTTTCCGACATTAATCGAAATTTCAAAAAAATCTGGTATACACATACGTGTTTCTTTATTGCTAACAAAAAGCCAAATACCAATTTTTTGAATTTTGAAGATGAAAACATGGATTCAATTTCTGATACCCAATTCTCGGTTGTCGCTCACTTTACCGCCAGGCAGACATTTACTACGTTTACATGTAGAGTCGAAAAATCGAGTCGAAAACAGTTTTCGACCTCGACCCGCGTTTATGAACAGTCCGGGTTGAGGGATCTAGTCGAAATCGGGTCCAAACGTAGTCGAAGTGACAGTTAAGAGGAGGTTCTACTCAGTTCTGCTCAGCCCTAGTAAAGTTGCTACCGTTTTATTCGCGTATTTTCCAAGCGATTTAAACCAAATTTGGAATGGAAGTACATCGATAAAAGTTATTTGAACTCCTCGAGTTAGATTTTTGAAAATTTAATTTTTTTAATACTTTTTTGCACCTCAAAGTTGCCATTTTTAGTGATTTTGACAATAGTTGCTACCGTTTTATTTGCGTATTTTTCAAGCAATTTGTACCAAATTTTGCAAAAAGTTAGGACAAAGGCTATCATTTGAACTAGTCGAGCCGCTTTTTTTATTTTTGGCTTTGTTATGCTTCTAAGCGTCTTAGAAGTAGTACAAGTTTTTGAAAAAAATCAGGAATTTTCCTCGAATATTTAAGAATGTTTCTGCATATATTTTTCTTGTTTTGTTTTCGTTATTTCAAATTTTCAGATGTTATGCATGATTATTGGAAAAATTTACTTCATTTCATTCAATAGTAATCGTACAATAAGCCATTTAAAAAGACAATATTTTTCTCTAAAAAGTCCCAAATAGCCAAGATCTCAACCGTTTCTTCAAAATGTAGTTCCGGCTTTCCTCAATAGCGGCGCATCGGTATATTTTTCCATTCGGGGAGGAACTGTACACAAGTGTTGGTGTGGTATAGGGATAGTAGTATGGTAAGAATCAAGCGATAGAATAAGACAGCCGAACATTGCTCTGAGAGTGCTTAGAGAATACGTGAACGAGCTTCTTTCGATATGGTGGATATTCTTTACACATCCATACTACTTCTCCTATAGCAATTACTACACATTGCTATTGGAATTATTTTATGTATTGGAATTTTTTTGCAAGTTTTCATTCTTTTTTTTTGTTTGGCGTGAGCTATTTTTAGTTCCTCACAAGCAAAGGAAGGAAACATCGACAAATCTTTTCGAGAAAATTCAGCTATTTTGCAATGTCAAGGAAATGTACTGACGAGTGACGTAGGCACTGTGACGCGATATGCAGTGGAATTTTTTGCTCAACCATACGCAGCTGCTTGCTACTTACTTGCTACAGAATAGAAAACCGACAATTTTCGTTTTTTGGGGGTGATCTCTGCAGGTCGAATAGCAGGTGAAAATATATGTATGGATATATAATATATTATGCATGTAGATGCAGAAGGAAGTATTCTTCTGGCCTTGGCAATATTGCTTCCTATTTTCTTTCAAAGTCAACGAATTATTGGGAAAGGTCTGAACTTTACAACAATTTTGCAACCATTTGCAAGATTATTATTATTTGAACAAGCAAAAGGAAGCACTTTGCGCCTGCTTGGTGTAAGATAATTCATAAAGGGGGAGGACGAGGTAGAACAAATTTGATTTTCATTTACCCAAATTGTTATTCTGCCAGGAATTTTCATAGTGTACGCATGGTAAGGAGTAAAAGGATTTTTCGTTCCCAATTGTAATTTCTATTTACACATTTAGTGTAACTTTGGGGGGGGGGGGGGGGGGGGGGGTGGAGTGTACGTCGAAAACGATATTTCCATACAATATGACTTTATAGCATTTTCAGATGTTCGCAAAAAGAAGCGTGCATTGCATTTATAAATTTCTGGTACCCATTTGTTTTTTCATACGCTAATGAAATTGTCACAATATGAAAGTAATATTGGAAAACTAAATACGCTCTTCACAATTTCCATACATTCGTACTTTGCGTACTTTCGTTAGTACTGCGTTAGTTTTTTTGTGGTAAAATTCATTCTTGTTATCCGTGTTTCTGTTACAAGTTATAAAACTAGAACCAATTGAGTTTTCTGGCGGTTTTTTATGAATTTCCCCATATTTGCAGATTTTTAAGGGGGAATCAATTTTGGCGCGCAAGTACTTTCTGCCAGTAAGCATTTGTACCTACATGTCATCTCAAGAATTTATGAATTGTACTATTTTTTCTTTTCCAATTGTTTATTGCTAGGAACTCAGACCAATTGACTTTTCTGGCATATTTTTTTTTTTTTCGTCCTCCCCCCGTTCGGTAACTTTACACCGCAAGCAGGCGCAAAGTGCTTGTTTTGGTTTGTTTACAGAGAGATTTGAATAACTAATATAGTCTTGCAAATAATTGAAATTGCAATAAAATAAATAGTCTGCACAATTGTAATACAACCCAGACCTTTCCCACTAACCCATTGACCCTGAAAAAAAAAACAATATTCCCAAGGCCAAAAGAACACTTTCTTCTTCATAATATGAAAATGTGAACCCATTCCCTTCCATATTAGAATTCTCATCGCCAGTCAGACCAAGCAAAATTCTAATGAAAAATTGCAAAAAATGTGGGGTGAAATTTGACAAAAACCAGATTGCCAACTTTGCCTTCACTCTCAAAATTACTCTCTGGCTTCTCAACACATACAAAAATTTCCTTTCTTTGTGTTTGCTGCTTCGGAAATAGTGTCCCCACTGCTGCGGGTAATTGTCTATGCTACGAAAACGATTTTTGAGCTGAGTAGAACCTCCTCTTAATTGCACTAATTTAATCTAAAATATTAACAGTTTTTTCACTTTTATCGAGTTTCATTTATATTTTATAGACGTTTTAAGGAATTTTATTTCGAATAAAATCTTTTGTTTTGGCCAATTAGTCAGAAAACATGCAAAAACTATCGAACTGTCAACTCATCTACTCAACCCGCGTTTACATGCATTTTAACTCTACTGCGACTCGAGCCAGGTAGCAAATCTGGGTTTAGTCAAGTTCACCCCGGTTTGGACTCGACCCAGGCCACGTTTACATGGAGTCGAATCTGGGTTCAATCTTCAACCCAGTTTCAAACCTGCATGTAAATGTAGTAATAGTCGCAGATACATCATTCCACGGTGCACGCATGCGCATACTCGCCGCATCGGTCGCCCCTCTATGCTGTGGGATCGCAGACGAAAATCCGCACAAAAAAGAGACTGTGACGTCATGTTGGACGAAAATCCGTAATACACCCCTTCGGGTTAGAATTTAGAAAACTCCTTTCTTAGCGGACTGCGGACATCCATGTCATTATAGAAATGAACTGTTAAATTTTCAGCCCTTTAGGACCAGCGGTTTGGTCAGTCAGTTTGCCTGTCAGTCAGTGACTGTACTCTCTGTTTTATAGATATAGATTGAATTCTTTGCTAATATTCTATCAACATGATTAACACATCCACAATCCCACAGACAGCGTTGAATCGCTGTGACGTTTCTCCATTAGCATTAAATTATCGATCATCGATCACATTATTTGCAGAATCATATGATTATTGTTGTAAAAAAATTATTTCATTTTAAATAAAATTTAAAACTACATGACAGTTGCAATTGTAAGCATAAAAATCTCAGGTTAGAACCATAATACAGCAGAAAAAGGTTCAACTTCAATCGATTAAAACAAACCTGAGTTCGAAACCAACTATAATTAAAGCTTATCGAAAGCAAACATATTTTTGTACTGGAGCTATATTAAAACGGTATCGGGGCTAATATAAAGTAGCCTATGTCGTAAGTTGGAAGGATATAAAGTCATGTACAAAATTTCGTGCAAATCGATCCAGTCGTTTCTGAGATTACTCTACACAAAAATCCCGGACAATCGCATTTATATATATAAGGGAAGGGATAAGGGATTATGATTTTCACCGACTCGCTAGTATGCTATATATGTGGGATTTAAAAAAGAAAAAAAAACGCGAAACGATTTATACGTACTTTATTGACTATTTTTAACTTGCCACTCTAAATTCGCTCAACTTAAATGTATAGCGAAATTAATTGAAAGCCAATTCCCGGATACCGATTTTCACTCTCCTCTCCTGTCACTTGTGACCCAGTTCTCATCGGTGTCGATGGAGTCGGATTCTTGTGTCGCCTGGTGCGTTCATTTGGTTGTCAAACCCACATTCGGCCATACTGCGTAATTTCGTGTCGAAATCGTTTCCTAGTTGTTGTTCGAAGGTACAATTATGGGGTTTCTTGGACTTCTTCTTAACTTCATGTGCAAATTGTTAAATTTCCAATGCATTAATTGTCGTCTTTGTATGCCTCTTTGTAACTTATTCATAACTTCTTGGGCTTCTTATTTGATTTTTACAAGGTTTTATTTAACTTCGTTTTCGGTTTCTCCGTTTCACTGTTCGGAACAAATATTGCAGTTTTTAACCAATTTCTAAAACATAAATTTTCATGAATTTTTTTTCCATAGCACAGATTTCAGGAAGAGATGTTTTAAAAAAAAATAATATGTTTATTGTCAAAATTATTGCAATTAGAGCATAATTGTTAATCAAGTATTACTGAAATTGCATACGCATTTCAGTCAATTTCAAGGCAAAAAATTCCCTTAGGGTTAAGATGAAGATATCCTTCTTTAAGGTCCCTTTTTGATGCCAATGTACACGGAATACAGCAGCTGATAAAGTCCTCCGATTTCTTCTTTAATCTGGGATTGTAATATTTTTGGGATATCGCTTGAGTTATCTTTCTCACTCCTAAATGCCCCTTCTTATGTTCGGATCTAATCACTTCAGTCTGCATCCCTTTCGGAATAACTAGTAACTTCGTTCCGTTATCGTGTTTAAGTAACACCTAACCTTCCAAAACATAATCCTCAAACTTACCATGTTTAATTATGTCAGTAATTGCCCTTGTGTTGTTGTCCTTTCTTTGAACAGCTGTACCTGTGTCTTCAGTTCCTGACAATTGTGGTTTTAACTATAGGAAAACTGATTACTCAAGATTAAATAATCTTTTAGCTAATTGTAATGAGCAGGTTGAGTTGACAATGAATCTTTGCGATGTACAAAGTCAAAAATTATCTGGGCATTTCTTTCCAAATGTATTTTCAATCTTAAAAAAAACAAATGATATTTGTCCTCGCAAAAAGAAGTGAAATGCGAAAATAAAAAAAAATTTACAAAAGTAAAAAAATCGGAAGCCAAGCTTACGAAAAAGTTCAAAAATACAAAAAAATTTTATGGGAAAACTAAAAAAACGAATTCTATAAAGTGAACTAAAAATGTAGCTGTTAAACAAACAAAAAAGAAATGAAATCCAAATGGTAGGCCTAGCACACTTGGCTCTACAAATCATAAACCAACGACAGCTTTCGATGGACAGAATCCGATTGGATTGGATTCTTTCTCCCTTTTTCCCATGTGTGGAACTTGGACGTTATCAATCATAGTCATAACTCCGTAAAAACAAGTTTAAAGCAGAGATGGGCAGGCCTATGCCCGCGGGCACTCCAGCTTTTAGAGCTTTGAATATGTACACGAGCAGCTTTCAATTCGAGAGCGCATCATTCGGCCGCCGGCCGTCATGCGAGCAGGACTATGTCAAAGAATATCTAAACCAGTGATGGGCAGGCCTATGCCCGCGGGCACTCCAGCTTTTAGAGCTTTGAATATGTACACCAGTGATGGGCAGGCCTATGCCCGCGGGCACTCCAGCTTTTAGAGCTTTGAATATGTACACGAGCAGCTCGCAAGTCGAGAGCGCATCATTCGGCCGCCGGCCGTCATGCGAGCAGGACTATGTTTCTTTTCGCTTTGCTTTCGGTACACTGTAAATTTGAAGTCATTTTGCCATGTGGCTTCACTTTTACATGACAGGTGACGTCACCAAAATTAACAGTGTAAAAAAGGCCGGAGAGAGCTTTGAAGAGCTTTTACACAATCACATTTTGAGACTGTGGTTGCATGCCCATCCCTGATGTACACGAGCAGCTCGCAAGTCGAGAGCGCATCATTCGGCCGCCGGCCGTCATGCGAGCAGGACTATGCTTCTTTTCGCTTTGCTTTCGGTACACTGTAAATTTGAAGTCATTTTGCCATGTGGCTTCACTTTTACATGACAGGTGACGTCACCAAAATTAACAGTGTAAAAAAGGCCGGAGAGAGCTTTGAAGAGCTTTTACACAATCACATTTTGAGACTGTGGTTGCATGCCCATCCCTGATCTAAACTAAGAAGCGACACCTCTCGTATGTACACAATTTGACTTATTGCTGTGTAAGTCAATGCCAGGAACATTAGACAGCAACAGAATGACATTTGCTAGAGAAGGATATGAAACGGAACGATGATGTTCACAATTAGGCGCAAAATGTTTGGCGCGATTATTTGAATATTATAATTTAATAAAAGAAAGCGTTTTCGATTTACTTCTCTTTGAGATAAATTTTAAATTGCTTTTTCTCACGTCTTTTAAGCATATTAAGTAAGACATTAATTTCGTTCTGTTTGCTCATTTAATTTGCACTTTGTAAACAAAGATTTCCATTAATGTAACAGGTTGTTAATGTTTTCGTTTTAGTGATTAAAGGTTTGCTTCGACTTGAATTTTACAAATATAATGGTTTTGTACTACCAAATAATTTTAATCACAATAAAAAATGTTATTTGGGAATAGTGTACTTTTCTGCTCCCGATTTTTCCCCATTACTCATTTCCACAGTATTTAATCTATATATCAATAATATCTACGATTAAAAATATAAGATTATAATTTACTAAATAATATCTATATTAACAAAAATATCTAATAAAATCTAATTAATTTGCTGCAAGACAGTTCGAAACTTTAATGCATTCAACCAACCATGCCAGTAAATCACAACCAATTCAAAATCGTTTGAATCATGTGTTTTCTCGCAGACGAAAACAACTTGAAAGTTTATATCGCCATCCCAAAAGCATTATACGAAAGTTCATTGCACAGATCTGTACACGAAATGAGCTTTCACCGAACCCATTTCCCCATGTTTCAATTCTTGCTTTCCCGAAGAGTTTGCATTGCATGAGGGGAAATAACTTTCGATCACAAAGCTGATGCGAAAGTTTATATCGCCATTTCAATAACATTGCGAGTAAAAGCTCAGTCGCTGTGCCCACACAAGATGTAAAAATGTGGTCGAAATTTGTAATTGCTTGCGTGCTCACTCGCTCTGATGACTATTTACATAAGACGATGAGATTTGAAGCAAACATGATAGTTCTTTACTACTTTAACCAATACGGAATTTTTGTTAATTGTAGTTGTTCAAAATTTCCCGCACACATAAAAAAAGGTGTCGCTTCTTATTTAATAGATATTCTTTGACTATGTTTCTTTGCAGTTTGCTTTCAGGTACACTGTAAATTTGAAGTCATTTTGCCATGTGGCTTCACTTTTACATGACCGGTGACGTCACGAAAATTAACAGTGTATAAAAAGCAGGAGAGAGCTTTGAAATGCTTTCACACAATCTCAATTTGAGAATGTGGTTGCGTGCCCATCCCTGGTTTAAAGGAAATTAAACAAAACACCTTAATGACTTCACTTTGATATTTTAATAAATTCAATTTAAAAACAAAATCACAATCTATTAAATTTTCGGATGCATTTCGGCATTTTACATGCACTAGTCACTAGACTAGTAAAACACTTGCTGAAGATGGCATGTAAAATGCCGAAATGCATCCGAAAATTTAATAGATTGTGATTTTGTTTTTAAATTGAATTTATTAAAATATCAAAGTGAAGTCATTAAGGTGTTTTGTTTAATTTCCTTTAAACTTGTTTTTACGGAGTTATTACAGTAGACTTCACGGTTAGTTCGTGCTTTTGTTAGAAATATCTTGTTATCATAGTCCCTTTATAAGGTAAATGTTAATTAAAAAATTCTGTTTAATTGTAACTTTCTATTTAAAAATGTCGTAACGTGTTACAATTCTCTTGGTTTATGATTTGTAGAGCCAAGTGTGCTAGGTCTACCATTTGGATTTTATTTCTTTTTTGTTTGTTTAATACCTATGGCTTAAATGAACTCCTTACCAGAATGCTTCGTAAAGCCAACTGCCTTCCATTCTTTGACTTCCACCTAAGTAAATCCTCCTTAAGAGGCAAATTTACCAAAACGTGCAAAATTGGTCCACTTAATGACCTGTTTTCTCCGTTATTGTTTGTTGAATCTAAACCAATTTTTTTTTAAATGATAAGACAAAGGGTTTTATGTTCAATAAGTGGAGCACATTTTTGAAAAAGTATTTAGTTTTTTTTCTATGATCGTTGAAAGAAAGGACCAACTCCATTTTTTGACCCACTTAATGACCAATTTTCTCGAAAAATATTAGACCAAATATAGCAAATTTTTTTTCCAGAGATACGTTAAAGGGTTTTATGTTCAATGAGTGGAGCACTTTTCTAATTTTCGACCCAGGAATTTCCCGAGAATTTTCCGAATGAGTTCGGTTTTTCCAAAAAAAATTCTTCACTTTTTTATTATCTTTTTCGTATTTTGCGATAAATTTTCCTAATGTTTTTCATAATGTTATGAAGATTTAGGGATTGGTAAGGGTTTTCGTAAAAAATATGATTATGTTTCATGGAAAATATTGGAAAAATTTAACAAATTGAAAGTGCTCTTTTTGCCTAATTTTTTTGAGTTATCCTATGCAAAACGGGGACCACAACCAAATTCTCGCAAATTTGGTTCAAAGAGTTGAATGTAGATGGCCATTGGCCAGAATTGCTAGAATTGGTAGAAAATACGTCAGCTGCTTTCGATGCAGTAAGTGGATATTTTTTACACACACATCTTACTAGCATGCTACACTTGCTATTGAATAGGGAAGCGCAATTTTTGCTTGTTTTCTGGGGTGTTGTTATTTATTATTTTTTTGCCGCCACAACCAGTTTAGGTAGACGGAACTTTTGCGGGTGTGCGCGGTGATGCGGATGCCGAATTGTAGTTCTTTCTGATTATTTCAGTGCCGGCAAGAAAATGAATTTCTTTTATGCTGCGGCACACTTCTTTCATTCTATATTTAGATTTGATTTTCTGAGCAGTCGTCGCTGGATTATTTTACCTTTTTCAAGCAAGTGTCTGGTCTTGAAAATTGTTTTTGCATTTGTTTTTTAGGGCGAAGGTATTATTGAGTAAGGTGTGAGTTTTTCAGTTCTAAATAAATAGTCAATGTCAACAAAAATTTTGTAATGAATATTTTATTGCAATTTCAAACAATTTCAAGTATTACTGATTTGAATGATAGTTGGGTCATTCCGTGCATCAAATAAAAATATGATTTGTCACACTCAACCATCATCTCAGATTTTGATGAGACTTTGTAATTTTTATCTATGCATAGTTATGAAAAAATACCACATTTTATCTCTTTAGCCCTATTATTATTACAATTATTAGGTAACTATATTTTAGAAAAAAGTTTAATAACAATAATTCCCAACAATACTATTTTTTTAGAAATGAAAAACCCGCTCCTTCCTAAATAATTCGTCACCCTGAAAAATAAATCCAAAAAAATTATCAAGGCCGGAAGAACGAACACAACTTGGTTTTTCATAAGAAAATTTGGCCAGAATGTATAAAAGAGAAAATAAACCAACGACGGCTGCCTGGTCAAAAATTCAAATCAGAATACAAAATGAAAAAAAAATGTGCCGCATAAAAGAAATTCATTTCTTGCCGCAAAATAATTAGAAAGAACATCAATTCGGCATCTGCATCACCGCCTTGCGCACACACAGCAAAAGTTCCTTCGATCGACGCTGCCTGAGATGGCAAAAGAATAATAAAAAAGATCACCCCAGATAACAAGCAAAATTTCGGCTTCAATACAAGCGTAGCAAAATATGTGTTTGTAAAGTGTAAACCGAATATCGATCCACTGCCATTGAATGAAAGCAGCTCTGTGACGTATCCTCTAAGCTGATCTGCTGGAATAACTCCACTCGCGCTGCCCAAATTTTCTTCTTTGTTTTGTCTTGTTTGCAACGTGTCTCCACTACTGCGGTAAATTGTCCATGCTAAGAAAACGATTTCTGCTCTGGGTAAATTTGCCTCTTAAAGAGTTTGATTTATCGGCGAATTTAACTTCACTGTCCTCATTTTCCCATTCCCTTATTCATTTTATTCAATTTTTTTTTCTTTTTTTTATTTGGTTTATTCCATCTATTATGTTTTTATTTTGTTTGGTTTCTCTTTTATTTTATCTTTTGTTTTGTATTGTAGGTATAGTTCGCTTGTATTAAGCTTATAAATAAATTAAATTAAATTAAACTTTTAGTTATTTTTTCAGTTTTCCCATAATTCTTGTTTTTTTTTTTTTTTTTTTTTTTTGTAGTTTTGAACTGCTTCGTTTGCATGGCTTCCGATTTTTTCACTTTTTTAAAGTTTTTTTATTTTTTATTGTTTCCAAAAATTAGTTCCAAAATCTTACGACTCACCAGCAAATTTTGGGTGAGGATAATCAAATGTATAAGTAATTATAACTAATTAACTAAATTAAAGAAAAAAATGTCCATACTCCCCCGGCCCCCTGTCGTTAGTGTGATGGTCGCCCTCCAAAACCTGCTCTGGATCCGCCACTGTAAGTTATGTGACAGTCTTGGGCATTCTGCCTATACTGTTTTACTTTTTGCTAGTTTCATTAATTTGTCTTCTAATTGCTATTCAGTGACAATGACATTTTCACATTTATTTTGCAAAAAGAAAATGAAATAAAAAAATCAGTAGAGAATTGTGCTTGAAACAAAATGAAAATTATTTTCTGCAGTGGCTGCGAATATATTGTAAAATATTGTCAATTTGGGGTACTTTGACTATTGTTAATTCACTAAAAATTGTACACAGTTAATAAAAAAGTTCATAAAAATAAATTCAACAGAAAATCTTATATAAAAAGTGAAAAGAGTGACATAAAAGTTAAATTGAATCGTCAAACAGAATTTGATCACTTATCAATGTGAAATGTACCAGAAGATGCGAACGTTGCTTCTCAGATGGAGAAGCACCATCTTTAGCTTCAATGTATCTAGATATCTGTCATGCAGCAGCAGATGGCATCTCCTCCATTTAGTCTTCACGTTGCTCTTCCTCGTCGCTCTGAATGGCGGATTGCTGATGCCGGCGGCGGCAGCTCCCAGTGAACGTAAGTATCCAAAACGGAACATATGGCATCTTCGATAATATTTCATTTACTCAGTGTGTCCAATTAGGGTATATAGTATGTATGTGCGAATGGAACTACATAGATTCCGCTGGGCGGTCTGTAGAGCGAATTGGGTGCTCTCGAAATGTTTGTCGGCCACTGATTAATTAATTCAGAGTACCCAACTTTATAAGGCGCCCATAAATCAGTTAATTTGTTGTGCTTGTATCCATCATGGTTCTTTAATTAACTCACGAGCATTTGTTTATGTTATCACTGCTCCCGGTCGGGCTGCTTGCAACTGAGGAATTAATTTGACCGCCTTGCTTCCTTTTCCCTTCCAATTTTGTTCTAGGATAGAAGAAAATGGGACAATGAGTCAAATGTCTTTAGGCGTATTCGTTTGACACCAAAATGCTTTTTTGTATTTTTTTTTTATAAATAGAATATAAGATTTTTTCGTAATTTCAGAAATTTATTCTTTTATTTGTTAAATGTTATAAGTTGTACGAAATAAAAATTTTTGGAAGTCCGCAGAAAATATAATTAAAAAAATAACTGAAAATATTTATACAGGGGTTAACAGCGAAGATGATCAACCCGAAATAGAGTGACAGGGGACCTCAATGCGAACAAAAAATTGCTTTACGAAAAAATTCTATCTCCAACTCCCTCCGCTTTAGAGGCGATTTTCTATTTTTTTGGTCACGGGCGAAGTTGTTGCACTAAACTGCCAATATCTTCGAAACGACTTGAGATAGCTTAATGTTTTATACTTTTTTTCAAAATAAACAGTTGGGTCAGTGAATGTAGTTTTATACCTTGTTGAAAAGATATTATAATAAACGTATCTTTCTAGCAAGGTAATACAATAAAAAATCTAATGAGCCACTAAGTCAATAGAGTGGTTTAAATTTGGAAAAATTTCATTTCTCAAATATAATCTCAAACTTTGTAGGCTTTTTACCCAACATTTTCCATTATTTTTTTCTTGAGATTATTATTTTAAAAACTGGCCAAAACACTTATCTCTTATTTAAAAAGAAAAAAAGGTTGTACCCCTTGTTTTCAAAAAGTTGAAACGAAACCACGAATGTCGAAATTGTGGCCTTATGGAAAACACTTGAAAATTGAAAAACAACATAAAAATTTAGTTTAAAAGTAAAGCCGAGAGCAGACTGACGCGATTTCTCAGGCGGTGGCGGTGAAGTTGTGCACGCTGTAAATCCACCGCCACCGCTACCGCCAGAGAAATCGCGTCAGTCTGCGCCTACCTTAAAATTTATTTCCAAATTATCTTTTATTATACTTTTTTTTAATAATAAACCTAAAGGATTAGCATCAGGATTAGAATATTCTGGGACCCCATAAAAATAGTAACTCTTCTTTGTTTCGGAGATATTGGCATTTTAGTGCAACAACCTCGCTCATGACCAAAAAACTTGAAAATCGTCGCTAAATCGGAGGGTGTTGGAGAAAGAATTTTCTCGTGGAACAATTTTTTATTCGCCATGAGGTCCCCTATCAGTAACATCTTCGCTGTTACACCATCTATTTATTTCGAAATATTTTCATTTTAATCATTTTCAGCAGGATTAATAGATTTATTGAAGGAGTTTGGCCTAATGGATCTTCCTGCGGGCGTACTTACGGCATCCGGAGGAATGTGCGGCATGGAAAGAAACTCATATCAAACGCATCGTTCGTTAGCTTATACAATAACAAGAGATGCCGTTTTAACTATTGGTACATCGCAAGCATTTCCTGAAAAATTTCCCGAGGATTTTTCAATACTGGTAGTTCTTAAGCGAACACCAACTAGTCCTACAAAAGAACCAGTATTCACAACATACTCTGCGGATAATGAAGAAGTGTTCTCAGTCAGTATTGGTACCGAAATAAGTTTCATATACCAACCAAGTGATGGATCTTTCGATCACAGAAACACAATCGGATTTGGAATTGGTATCACAGACGATCAGTGGCACCGAATTGCATTTAGTGTGAAAGGTAATTCGGTCACTTTAATTGTAGACTGTACGCAACAAATCACCAGAAAACTACAGCGAGAACCTGGAAAAAGTATTGCAATAGATGGATTAATCCTGATGGGTGCTCAAATGACCGAAGACGAGAATTTTTTCACAGGTGACATTCAAATGATGCACATTGCTGACAATTCAGATGCGGCATTTCGAATTTGCACACGATATGCCCCAAATTGCTTGCGCACGGATGACGTTGTCAATGGTCAACCCGGCGTCAATGGCAGATATCCAAGTAGATACTATACTTCTCCACCTTATGGAGAACCGATCACGTATTCACACGAACATGATACTATTGGTTTAAGTACAACATCCAGACCGTTCCCCATTGACTTATCAACTTCAGGAAGTGATGCAAGCAACTCTTCTTTGCGTCACTATAGCGCAAGTTCGTTTACGCCAGATGGATCTACGTTGAGTTCATCGAGTTACTCTTTCGGACAAAGTGGTGGGTTCACTCGTAATACTGTCGATAACATAAATTTTGCTAACTCAGGTTCGACGTCACACTTTCGAACAGCAGAAAGTTCACTTGCTTCGTCCCAACATGTTCCCTTATCGGTATCACCTAGTAAGCCAAATGTAAACGGTTCCAAAGTTCATAGCTCAGTATCTTCTGAAGAATTGAGAAGTTCAAGAAATGAGACTGGTGGAAATCAAAGAAGAGAAGGAACTAGTAGTATTTTCGGAGGTTCCTCTGGAAATACACAATTCAATTCGGACTCAACAAATTTAAATACGGATTCTAGGGGAGACCACAACGATTACAATAGTGGTGATGAATACGGGGATTTGAATTTTGATCTAGATGAATTCAATTCTGAACTACATTTGGAAGCTAAAAGTACAAAAAATCAAATAAAAGCAGAACAAGGAGATGAGGTAGATGGAGAAAGTTTTCTAGCCCGGGGAAGTAATGGGTCCGTAGAAACCGGCGATGTATTCCAAAATAACACGGGGGATACTGGCCGAAAAGAGCGAAATAACCAAACTTCAATATCACAATATGCTTCGAATGTAGCATGCACGCCTGGACTCAGGGGATACGCAGGTTTACCGGGACCACCTGGTGAGAAAGGTCGAAAAGGAGAACCAGGTCGTGATGGTTTTGGTGGTCAGCCTGGAGCTCCCGGACCACCAGGACATGTATTTCTTTTGCCAGTAATAACAAATATATATTTTCTTAATATTCCATTTAAAACAAAAAAATTTAAAGGTGAGCCAAGGAGGGGGTAACGAAAAGGGGCCGGACATTCAAGCTGAAGCTATGACACAAATGTTATCACAGCATATGGTAATTTTTGATGAGCTTCATCTTTTGAATATGACAGTTAAGATAAAAGATTAGTTTTTTTTTTACAGATGGCAATGAAAGGCCCGGAGGGCCCAATGGGGTTGACGGGGATTTCTGGTCCTCAAGGGTTACCGGGTATACAAGGCATAAAAGGCGAAACAGGGGACTCGGGGGAACCAGTAATTTTCTTTATCGACTTTAATGTAGATTAAATACATGACATATATGTGCAGGGTCCAAGAGGAATGCGTGGCTTAGTTGGTCCTGTCGGTAGAGAAGGCAGAAGAGGTCGCTCTGGGAGAGATGGTGAAAGAGGTCGAATAGGATCAATCGGTCCAAAAGGGGAGCCAGGAGCAATGGGAAATATTGGCTTACCTGGTGAAAAAGGACATCGTGGAATATCTGGTTTGCAAGGGGAGAAAGGACAACAAGGGTTAGAAGGTCATTCAGGAGAAGAAGGGCCACCAGGTTTACCTGGACTTTCTGGAGAACTTGTATATATTTAAATATAATCATTTTAACGATTATGGTTCAAGGTACAGTAGTATTTTTCTTGTAGGGTCCACGCGGTTTTATTGGACCCCGTGGATTTTCTGGACCACCAGGAAATACGGGAGTGCCAGGAAGTGAAGGCCCTCCTGGACATAAGGGAAATGTAGGTCCACCAGGCCAGCCGGGAGTACCAGGACAAACAGGACCAAATGGAGCGATAGGTCCTCCAGGTTCTCAAGGGAATTTGGGTCTTCCTGGTGTACCAGGTCCACCAGGAAAAGCAGGTCTTCCGGGATTACCTGGAGCAGATGGTCCGTATGGCCGACCAGGTAATCCAGGTTCCATTGGGCCCAAAGGAGATCAAGGCACACAAGGAACAATAGGTCTTGCAGGATTTCCTGGAGCTCGCGGAGTAAAAGGTGACGATGGCCCCCGAGGCCCTTCTGGCGATAAGGGAGATAAAGGGGACAGGGGTATTGATGGTGAAAAAGGAGACACTGGTAGTTCAGGAGAAAGAGGTCCAGTAGGGCCCCAGGGTACTGCAGGTGTAGAAGGCCCAGAAGGACCCAAAGGTGTTGAAGGTCCACGCGGTGAAGTCGGAACACTTGGATCACCAGGAGAAAAAGGAAAACCAGGACCGCAAGGCTTTCAGGGCTATCCAGGTGCTATTGGCGAAAAAGGTGATAAGGGAGCCATAGGGATCAGCGGCGGAATAGGTCTAAAGGGAGATCGAGGTAATTCAGGACAACATGGAGAGAGGGGTGAAATTGGACCACGAGGCTTCAGAGGTGCCCGAGGTCGCCGTGGAATTGAAGGCACACCTGGTAAAAAAGGTGATACAGGACAACCAGGCCCACCAGGATTGCGTGGCGAAACAGGAACTCAAGGACCAGAGGGTCCTAGGGGTTTTATAGGAATGCCAGGGTCACCAGGACCAAACGGAAAAGACGGCTCATCTGGATTTCCAGGAGAAAGAGGAATGCCAGTAAGTTTTAATTATTTTACCAAATTAATTCCATTAAATTTTCATGTTAGGGAGATACAGGAAAACCAGGTACACCTGGAGAAGCTGGAGTTATAGGTCCAAGAGGAGTTACAGGAGAAACAGGACCATCAGGGGAACCTGGAACTCCTGGGTTGCCAGGTATGCCGGGAGAAATGGGGCAGCCTGGAGAATCAGGAAAAGAAGGTTTGCCGGGACCCCCAGGACAAATTGGAAAACCTGGCGTGCAAGGACCAGTAGGCTTGCCAGGATTCCCTGGAGAAAGAGGATATACAGGTCAACCAGGATTGCCTGGTTTAAAAGGTGAAATGGGACCTGCTGGTTTTCCTGGTCCTTATGGAGATAAGGGTCAGCAGGGTGAAGCAGGTAAAGATGGGCCACTAGGCCCCGAGGGACGTCCTGGAGCACCAGGGGGAACGGGTTCACCTGGAGCAAAAGGTGAGAGAGGCGAGCTTGGCCCACCTGGGCCAGCTGGTAGAGATGGCCTTCTAGGTTCCCGAGGTCTCCCGGGATCACCGGGTCCAATGGGTCCGGCAGGTGAAGATGGGGATAAAGGTGATATAGGGTTACCTGGAGAAAAAGGTTTGAAAGGGAATCAAGGAGATACGGTGAGAAGACATTATGGTAATTTTTATTCACACCAAAGGGTACTAATTGATTTCGTAGGGTCCTGTTGGCTCTGCAGGGCCACAAGGACTACGGGGCGAACCTGGGCTGCCAGGATCTCCAGGCGAGAAAGGTTCAATTGGCGCAATGGGACATCGGGGTATAAAAGGGGAGGATGGTTCTGTGGGTTTCCCCGGATCTGTCGGTTTACCTGGTCTTCAAGGCTTACCAGGGACATCAGGAACAAAAGGAGATAAAGGAGATGACGGCATGCCAGGTTTAATTGGCCCAATTGGTATACCGGGAGAACAAGGACATCGAGGTCCTAAAGGAACAGAAGGTAGTCTTGGTTCTGTAGGACCACCAGGGCCACAAGGGAGTCCTGGGGAAACTGGTCCTCCTGGACCTCCAGGCCTACCAGGTAAATTGGGCAAAGAGGGCGAGCGCGGGTCTACAGGTCCTAAAGGTGAGGAAGGTAAATCTGGAGTTGCTGGTCCAGCAGGAACACCAGGACAACCGGGACCAGAGGGACCAAAAGGAACTATTGGGCATCGCGGATTTCCAGGAAATCGTGGAGAGCCCGGTTTGCCTGGTATAAAAGGAGATCCAGGATCAGATGGTGATTATGGTAAGCCTGGAGATCTAGGGCCACAAGGATCACCCGGTCCTCCTGGAAAAGTTGGAGAAACGGGCCCACCTGGAAAAAGAGGTCCTGAAGGACCGGCTGGTATGCAAGGAGGCACTGGACTCCCTGGAGATAAAGGTGATAGAGGGTTCCCTGGAGTTGTGGGACCGATTGGGTTAACAGGTCCACAAGGTTTTCCAGGACCACAGGGATCACAAGGAATACGTGGTTTACCAGGACCAATTGTAAGACACCAGCGTACAAAATAAATTATAATAATAATTTATCAGACAATTTTAGGGTGCCGTCGGTGTTCCTGGAAAAGACGGAGAAATCGGAACACCAGGCAAGACTGGCGAAACAGGACCCACAGGTCCCAAAGGTGACCGAGGCAGAAGAGGACCAAAAGGGCATAGAGGAGAACTAGGTTTAGTAGGAACGAAGGGGGATCAAGGCGACAAAGGGGACAAAGGTTCACGCGGACCGCAAGGTCCAGAAGGCTCAAAAGGAGAACTTGGTTTAATGGGACCATTTGGACCAAGAGGAAACGATGGCCCTCAAGGACCACCAGGTGAAGGCGGACCAATAGGACCTAAAGGAACGGAAGGAGTTACTGGCGCCAAGGGTGAGCCTGGACCCCCGGGCTCTCCAGGACCACCTGGACCTCCAGCGGATGCTCCGTTATTGCCACCAGAGTTATTGTTCCAGTTGACCGAATTTTCACCCTCAAAAGGTGAAACTAGAAGACGACGCGATGTAAATAACGAAGATTTTGAAGTAACTGATGAAGATAATTTGAACGATCTTCTGGGTGAAGATAAAGAACAATCGTCTACAAAAACAAAAAAGAAGAAAAAGAAGAAAGATAATGTGGGCCACACATTTTTAGATATGTATAGCTCAATCTACTCAATAAGACAGGAATTGGACCGAATACGAAAACCCATTGGTTCACGTGAGCACCCTGTACGCACATGTAAAGATCTTTCTTTTGGTCATCCTCATTTCAAAGACGGTTGGTATTGGATTGATCCTAATTTAGGCATGCCCGATGATGCTGTTTACGTCTATTGTAATATGACTGCTGGTGGTCAAACATGTGTGTTCCCTGACGTTCACAGCTCCCAAATGCCAAATATCCCTTGGCGAAAGGAAGATGGGAAACTTGACTGGTACTCCAATTTACGCGGAGGTTTTAAAATGTCATATGAAGCTACAGGACTTGTGCAAATGACATTTTTGCGTCTCTTGTCTGAAGAAGGCTATCAAAATTTTACATACTCTTGTATAAATAGCGTTGCTTGGTACAACACAAACACCGATGGCTACGATAAGGCGCTCAAATTCATGGGAGACAATGAAATGGAAATTTCGTATGAAGGAACTGTAGTCAGGCCAAGGGTCTTGTTAGATAATTGCAAGGTAATGAGTACATTTTACTTATAAATATTTTTTTTTTTTTTCTAATATGTTTTTAATACATATCTACATTAGAGTGGCAGAGCAAAAGGAGAAACTGTTGTTGAAATAAAAACAAATCGATTATACTATTTGCCTATCGTAGACTTTTATCCAATCGATTATGGTCAGCCAAATCAAGCGTTTGGATTCCAAGTGGGCCCAGTTTGTTTTAAATAGTCCCAGTGTTTCCAGGAGATGTGAGCACAGATGATTTTGCTAATGGATTTCGTTTATATGCAACAGTTCAGAAAGGTGACGATCACTATCAAAGGAATCGCAATACTATTTATGGTTCATTTAAGAATTCTTATTAAGTGTCAAAGGCCTTGTAAATTAAATAGATTTAATTAGAGTAAAACGGTCAAAATATGTTTTATTTTTCAGTTAAGAGTAGGATACGCCTAAAATTGCGAAATCAACCGACTTTGTGCCCAATAGGTTCCAAATCTGAAATCTTCGTAGCTCGGGTTAAATGGAAAGAATTTCTCCTAAACTCTCCATGTCCTGTATCAATTATATAGGAACGTGGAGTTCCGGCAGGTTAAATGACTATTCCCCAAGTTCTTAGGTCCTTAATCCAAACCATTTCTCCAGGATGGAAATCATCTTTAACTCGCACTCCATGATGTTGATCGAAATACTTTTTCTGTTTTATCCTTCTTTTCTCTTCATGAATTATGAGGGATGAACGATCCACTTCCCGAGGAAGAAAACGTTGCGAATGCATTGGTAAGGTAGTACGAATGCGACGTCCCATCAGAAGTTTTGCAGGACTATAGAATCTGGCCAGTCACTCATCTTCATTACTTCAATGATTGTTGAATCCTCTTGCTGTGCTGTCCAAATTTCAACTAATTTTGCATCAGTTACAGGTAAGTTTTTCATTACATGGCACACATATCCATGAACTTCTTCCTGAAAATTATCCATTTCACTACTCTCCAAGGGTTGACAACTCAAGGTATCCGCAGTAATTAATTGTTTTCCCGGTATATATCGCATCTCAAATGTATACCACATTAGCCGGATTCTAAACCTCTGAAGTCGTGGAGACAGATCATCCACACATTTAGAAGTTAGAATAGGGATCAAAGGTTTATGATCAGTTTCCACAATGAAAGTTTTCCCAAGCAGAAAGTCACGAAATCTTTCACAAGCCCACACAATACCGATGCATTCCTTCTCGATTTGAGCGTATCGTTGCTCAGCTGTTGTCATAGTTCGGGAAGCATAAGCAACAGGTTTCAAACTTCCGTCCTTTTGCCTCTGAAGCAGGACAGATCCCAATCCATACGATGATGCATCAGAAGACACAACAGTTTCTTTGTTTACATCATAGAGAGCAAGAATAGGTTCCTCAGTCAAGATTTTCTTGATCTTGCAAAATGATTCACGTTGACTAGAACCCCAAACAAATTCCTTGTTTTCATGTGTCAACTCATATAATGGCTTGCTTAAAGTGGAGAGATGTGGAATGAACTTTCCAATGAAATTTGTCATCCACAGGAATCGTCGAACATGTAAGATCTGGCATCTCTAAAATAGCTGCTATCTTCTCTGGATCAGGTCTTACCCCATATTCGTCAATAACATGACCTAAGAATTTTATGTGATCTACTCCAATCACACATTTCGCACTATTAAGAGTGACTCCTGCTTTCTTAAGTCGTAACAGTACAGCTCGTAGTTGTTCATCATGCTCGTTTCTAGAAGAGCCAAACACAAGTACATCGTCAATGTGAATCACGATACCAGATATATCACAAAGAATTTCCATCATTCTTTTTTGGAAATGTTCCGGAGCACTGGTGATACCAAATGGTAATCTCATATACCGAAATCTACCGAAAGGTGTAATGAAAGTCGTCAGATTACGACATTCAGGTGCCAAAGGAATTTGGTAGAAACCAGAATTTGCATCCAATTTGCTGAAAATCTTCGCTCCAGCTAGTTGTCCTAAGGTATGTTCTACAACAGGCATAGGATGATACTCTCTTTCTACACAACGATTTAGGGCTGTAAGATCAACGCAGAGTCTTATATCCCCACCAGGTTTCGGAGCAGTTACAAGAGGAGCACACCAATCAGTAGGCTCATCAACAGGTTCAATAACCCCATCCTTCACCATCTCATTTAGTTTCTGCTTGATTTTCTCCATCAATGGAATAGGAACACGACGAGGTGCATGAATGGCGAAAGGCTGCGTATTATTTTTAAGCTTGATATTGTAGGGCTGATCCATTTTCCCTAGTCCAGAAAATAATTCAGGAAATTCCTCCTTGGGCTTCACAAATGATAATCGGTGCTCTACATTATCCAATAGTTTCACAAAATGTAACTTCTCACAAGCATTTATTCCCAGGAGTGATTGTTGCAATCCTTTGCAGACATATAATGTTTCAACCAATTCATATAGTTGGTTCTTTAGTACACATTGGGCAGTTCCAACAACATGCAATTGTGTTCTCTCACAAGCGGACAGAGAGAAATTTGATGGAAGCAGTCTTCTGTTTGAAGTGTTTTCGAAAAAGGCTATAAGGAACCGTAGTTACATCAGCTCCAGGATCGATTTTGAAGTTAAATGGTATCCCATCAATTGTTACAGAAGCCTTCCAACGTTCAGTCTGTGACAAACCTTTGTCAGTAGAGTTCACTGTTATATCTCCAATCATAAAGTTGGTTTCTGGAACAAAATTTAATTTCCTCACTTTCTTCGACGAATCTGACTTCTTCGTCACTGAGTTTTTTAAGCATATAGAACTTGATGAATAATGATTATTCAATTTACACGCATGACATTGTTTTCCGTACGCAGGACACAATTCCTTTTTAAACTCATGCGATTTTAAACAAAATTTGCATATTTGTTCTTTCTTCTTATTTGAATTTTGTTGCGGTTTAAGCTGAGACATATTTTTCTTCTTTTGAAATTGGGTGCAGGGTAAAGTCTTCTTTCCCAAGGAATCCATATTCTTCAATTTTCTTTCCCCATATAAGTCTCCTTGTTGTCGTTTAACATTTTCCCATTGCTTAGCAATATCTACAGCTTTAGGCAAACTCAAGTCATCAATGAGCATAAGTTTTTCACTCAATTTCTTATCCTGAACTCCCAAGATAATCCTATCACGAACCAGTGAGTCTCTCAAACTGCTGTAGTCACAATATTCAGAAAGAGTGTGAAGAGCTGTTACAAACGACTCGATTGACTCTCCATCCTCTTGATATCTTAATCCAAATCGGGCCCGTTCATACACAACGTTGCGCTTCCCCACATAATATTCATCAAAATTCTGAATAATTTTATCGTATTTCTTGCAATCTGTCGAACTCAACTGAAACGACATCTTAATTTCGTCAGCTTCCTCACCCATACAATAGATCAATGCATGGATCTGTAGTTCTTCAGGACGAGAGCACAGATTGCTCAGCTGACGATAATGTTCAAATCGCTGTTTCCATTTTGGCCAATCCCGGGGATCAAAGCTGAACTTATCCGGTGGAACAAAATGCTGAGAAGTTGAGGCCATTTCGCTTTGTGATCTTGTTTCCGGCATAGTTCGCACAAACTTGGAAACACAAACAAACAACAATTTTCACAATTTAAACCGCTTAATCGTTATTCGTTAAACCGCTGCCACCATGTAGTGTCAGGTAGCAATTGACACCAACAAAATAATAATATTTTATATATTAGTAAAGGAATTTAATTATCAACAACTTGTTATTATTACAACTGAAAATTAACTAACTAAACTATATAGGCCGCCCTAGAGTATTATAGTACATAAATACTGTACATTATGTAAAGTACATTATTTCACAGATTCTAATGAAATATACCTCATTTAATAGATTGAAAGTTAGAATAGGATTCTTATGGAGAAATTTTTCAACAAGGTCCGATATTTCTTTTTATAACGGTTTAAAATGATTAATTTTGCCAAATTTGGAAAAAGTTGCCACAAATAACTTAGTAGTTATGATGTATGGGCGTCATCAGCCGTCAGGTAGTCAGGGGGATAAACACGAAGCACTGATCTATGGATTCCTGTGCTTCCTGCCGTAACTGTCTACATTGTCGGAAGTGCGACTATACCCTCCCCGTGGGGGCGACTGGAAACAGATCTCTGGCGAATTGTAGTCGGGCGGAGAGAAGAAAAACTCTCTTACAAAAAATTACCCCAATCTAAGGTGGAACAGCTACGCCGAGAGATGCATGGCCAAGGGGGTGCTTGGTCGCTAGTAGCGAACTCTGGATACCAGGCGACCTCCAGTTTTAAGTATCTCACGATACAAGCCTTCCCAATTGTTAGCGGGCACTGCGTTGGGTGACTGTTTTTTGTCCATTTACTCGTGGGAATTTTATGGATATTGATTCAATAAAACCCGACGAGCGGGATGCTGCTCCAAATGCATCAACAGTGGTGTCAGCCACTGTCACCGAGACCATTGGGTCTCAATCTTCTACTTCCTTAGGCGGAGCTGTTGGGCACGCTGAGGAAGGCACGTTGCAGACAAGTTCTCAGGGTCTGAGTTATCTGGCGTTGTGGTGGATGAAGCTGCAGTGAACCAGCTGAAGCTCAGTTCTTCGGAACCCGGTTTCACCAAGCTCACCTCAAGTCAGAAAAGGCGGTTGAAGCGGGCCTTGGCTAGTGGGCTCTCTAGGGCACAGGCCTTAGGGTCGGACGTCGGTGCTTAACAATCGCCCTCCGGGACCTGAACTCAAGCGAGTTAGGTCAGAGGAGCAGAACCCGGACGTTCCTGAATCGAAAAAATTCAGGACGGATCGATCACGTGCAGCCCCACCGACTTTTAGTCAGGTGGTTTGCTGCAAAAAACTTGGCATTGTCTCCAAGGACATGGCAAGTCAGCTCCTGTCATCAGAGCAGATGGCTCTGATCCAGGAAGCCATAATTGCTGTGGCTATAAAGAGGACAAGTGCGGCTGTCAAACTGGGATTCCAGGGCTGTGTGCCCAGAACCGGATGGCTCCTCCTTGTCTGCTCAAACGAGTCCACATGTGAGTGGGTGAAGGGAAATTTTGCGCTCCTCAAAAGAAAATGTGCTCTTGATGTTGCTCTGGTGGAGGAGGGTAATTTTCCTCGGACTCATGTAGTTCGGGGTTATTTTCCCCAAAGCCTCACCTTGCCCAACTCCAAAGTACTGGAAACTGTTGCCGCCTGGTCAACTTCTGCAATTGGTATTGGCTGTTGACGATATGTCAATGGCCAAATTGGCCGAACTGAAGGGCAAAATTGCTTACAGATTCGGCCAAATTAGGTTGATCATCAGGGACTCTGGCAAGCCGCGCTCTGGTGGTGGTGGTCAATCTGTTGGAAGTGTAGTAAAGGGAGGAGAAACGATTGGGGTTTCCCCGACCGCCACTACTTCCAACTCCAACGCTGCTGCACCTACATCTAGTTCCGACGCTGTCGCTGTCGGTGGGCAGTCCAGTGGCGGATCGGTGTCGGTGCCTACTAAAAGCGTGCCAAAAAAAGAGAAGCTAGGGAGCCCCTTTCTGTGGCACGCTCTGCCTTCGTTCCTGACGCGAAAACTCGGCGGGGGCAGCCTGTGGTAAATCCCACTGCGGCTGGTGGCTCTTCCCGTGTAGGGTTGGCCCCGCTGCGGGGAACAAAGCCGAGAGGCTCGGTCCAGGGATCTGCCTCAGGCACAAAGGGGAAGCTCCTTAGCAGGGTCCCGCCTGCATCCTCCCGGGGAACCAAAATCAAAGGGTCAAGACCGCGCTTGTCCAACGTTCCAGGGAGAACTGTTAGATGCTCTTAGGACCCTTCAAATTAACCTGCACTATGCCAAAGGGGCAGCGGCAACGCTGTGCAGGATCTTTTCTGAGGAAAAGCTTAGCCTCGCGCTTATTCAAAAGCCATGGGTAGCTTGTGGTCAAGTCAGAGGACTTAACACAGGCTTAAGTAAATTAAACTATGACCGGAGGGTGGGTACGCCTCGTGCGGCCATCCTCATTAGTGATAATGTTAACTTTCTCCCTCTCACTAACTTTATTTCCAGAGATCTTACTGCGATCTCAATTCTGGTTCCAACTGCTGCGGGTCAACAGGAAATTGTTCTTGCGTCCGCTTACTTCCCCGGGGATGAAGCAAATGTGCCACCCGTTGAAGTCCAGGAACTGATAGATTATTTTCATAGAAAACGTCGGCAATTTCTCATTGGCTGCGACGCTAATGACCATCACATTGTATGGGGCAGTAGTGACGTTAATGCCAGAGGAGAACATCTCCTGGAATACCTCCTGAGTAATCAGGTTGAGATTTTAAACAGGGGATGCAAACCTACCTTCATTACTGCTACCCGAAAAGAGGTTCTAGATCTCACCTTGGCTAGCAGAATCCTCTCAGGATCCATTACTCATTGGACAGTTTCAGATGAAGCCTCCTTGTCGGATCATCAGCACATCAGATTCGACATCCCTGGCCGGTCTGAACTCCGAACTTTTACCTCTCCCAAACATACTAATTGGGAGGAATTCCGAGTCTTAGTGAACTCGAAAGCTGATTCACTTATCACTTCTATTAATTCACCTAGTGAGATAGAGGTGGCAGCAAATCAGCTTAATGATGTGCTTATCTCCTCCTACATTGGCAGTGCTGTGTCTGTCGTTCACCGATCGACACGTAATGTGCCCTGGTGAACCGATACACTGTTCTGCAGGCGCAGAGCGGTTAGGAGATTGTTCAATAGGGCTAAACGCTCGAATCAGTGGGACGAATACAGAATCGCTCTCACTGAATATAACAAAGAGCTGAGACGCTCGAAGCGAGATGCCTGGAGAAGGCACTGCAGTACCTTCGAGTCTTTGCCGGAGACAGTTCGCCTGCACAAGGCGTTTTCCGGTGGAGTCTCTAGTACTATGAAGAAGCAAGACGGTTCCTTCACGGACGGTCCAAAAGACACTCTGGAATATTTGCTACAGGTGCCTTTTCCTGGATGTGTCATTGTGGAAGGTACCACTCCGACGACGGGCTCTGATCTTAGGATCGTTCCTAATGGTAGGTCCGCCAGCCTATCAGGAGTGATTTTCGATAGGGGCAAGGTGAAATGGGCAGTGGCCTCGTTTCAACCTTACAAATCCCCGGGAGGAAATGGAATTTTTCCAGCCCTTCTGCAAAAAGTCTTGGACGTTATCTTAGATGCCTTGGTCTGTCTTTTTAGGGCTAGTTTTAATTGGGGATATATACCAACCCAGTGGCGTAAGGTTACTGTGGTTTTTATTCCCAAACAAGGTAACAGGCCCATGGATCAGCCCAACTCGTTCAGACCTATAAGTCTCACGTCATTTGTACTTAAGACAATGGAGAGACTATTAGACCTTCATATTAGGTCCAAATTGGAGCAATCAATACCATTGCCAATCAATACCAAATCAACTGAATTTGCGCTGCACTACCTGGTGGAGAGAATCGAAACAGCCTTAAGGTCGAATGAAATAGCTCTTTGTGCTTTTCTAGATATCGAAGGTGCGTTCGATAACACTGGGTACGGATCTATCACCAGAGCTCTTAGTCAGAGAGCCCTGGATCCTCACACGATCACTTGGATCAGTGCAATGCTGGTAGAGCGCGACATCTCAACTGTGCTATGTGGGTCCACGGCCTGCATTAAGGCAGTGAAAGGCTGTCCACAGGGGGGAGTTTTGTCGCCATTGCTATGGTCGTTGGTGGTGGACGACCTGTTATGCAGGCTATATGAGCTAGGCTATACTGCGATCGGCTATGCCGACGACCTGGCAATTATTGTGTCGGGGAAATTCGGGCCGACTGTCGCTGACCTCATGAGGTCAGCGCTCGGTGTGATCCTTCGTTGGGGCTCCAACGAAGGTCTCTCAATTAACCCGAGTAAGACCGTTCTCGTTCCGTTCTCCAAAAAATACAAACTGGATCTTGGTCCTATTTGTTTTCAAGGTACTCAAGGGTCGTATTCGGCTGAGGTCAAATATCTAGGGTTGATACTGGATAAGAAACTGAACTGGAATGCTCATCTCGACTATGCGCTTAACAAGGCTACTAGGGCCTTGTGGGCCTGTAAGAGACTTTTCGGCAGAAGCTGGGGCCTCACGCCGAAGATGATCTACTTGTTTTATACCAGAATGGTCAGACCTGTTGTGACGTATGGATCCATTGTTTGGTGGCCCAAGACGCAACAGGCTTCAGCTGTCGCAAAATACAGCAAGCTTCAGCGGCTTGCGTGCCTCTCCATGACCGGAGCCATGCGGACTTGCCCGACCAGTGCTATGGAAGCTATAATCGGGCTTGGTTCGCTTCATTTATCCATTTTGGAGACTGCGGTTGCTGGGGCTCTGAGAATCAGTTTCTCGAACCAACAACCGTTTTGTACCCGTGGACACATGGAAGTCTTAAAGAGCGTTCCTCAGTTATCGATTTGTGTGTTATCGGACCGCATGATTGGGGATCTGCGCTTTGGGAGAAAATTTAGTGTATTAATTCCCGAACGTTCGGAATGGGCAGAATCATGCCCATTTCTTGTTCGCAATGGACTTCATTGGTTCACTGATGGGTCCAGGATAGAAAATGGAGCTGGTGCTGGCATTTACGGACCAAACACCAAGGTTTCGATTGCCATGGGCAAATGGCCTACGGTTTTTCAGACGGAAATCCATGCTATCTTGACTTGCGCCAATCTAATTCTTGAAAAAGGGATTATCAGTGCAACTATTACTATCTTTTCGGATAGTCAAGCAGCCCCAAAGCGCTCTCTGCACGGAGATTTTCTTCGAGAATCGTCATTGAGTGTTTTGATGTGCTCCAGTGTCTGGCTGTGCGCAACAGAGTCTCCCTCTGTTGGGTTCCGGGACACTGTGGAATCGAGGGCAATGAGATTGCTGACTCGCTTGCCAGAGAGGGTTCTACGGCCAACTTTTTAGGCCCAGAACCTTTCTGTGGCTTGGCATGGTCCTCCATCAGATTTCTGATTGTGAACTGGGTCAAGCGACTCCAACAGTCTAGTTTCAGCACTTCTTCTGGTCTCCGTCAGGCTAAGATGCTGATTAGACCCTTTGATTATAAAAATGTAATCCTTTTAAAAAAGACAGACCTAAGATTGCTGGTTGGTTACGTTTCTGGTCACCATGGACTGAGGTACCATTTGCATAAAATAGGAGTGTCTGACGAAACTGAGTGTCGTCTTTGTTTGGAAGGTGAAGAAACTTGCCTTCACATCCTATGTGAATGTCCAGCGTTAGTCTGGTTGAGAAGGCGTATCTTTTTTAAGGAGTTTTTGGACCCAGCGGACATAAGATCCGCTTCTATAGGTGACCTTCTTGCTTTAATCAGGAAGGCGGATGGTACCCTATCCTAGTAAGGGGCTGTGCACAATAGACCTCTTTTGGTCGCAGCGCCTACCGTGGGAGTTGCCCCTCTAACTAACTAACTAACTAACTAACTAACTATGATGTATGGGGAATACGGGTGGTCAGTATAGGTATAGCGATAAATAAAAGATGTGCACTGTGCAGTGTTCACTTCAAATAATCTTGATTTATTCAATTAAATTTAATTTATATAAAAATATTTCAATAAATATTCTGAATTCAAATTAATTATATATAATAAAAAATAAATATAATTAAAAAAATTAAAAAACACGACTGCCGTTCCAAAAAGTGAACTAAAAAGTTTAAAACAAGTTGTTTTTGTTAGAGTGAACAAGATGTCGGAGAAATGCTTCATTTGACATAGGTTAATTCGACGCATCATTAATCAAGAGGAGAAAAGGATATTATATACATACACTTTTTGCAATTTCTTTTGTTTTTATGAATTCTTACTGCTGTCGGGGGACAGTTTGATCAAATTTTAATAGTTCTAAATAGTTTTAATAGTCCCCCGACAGCAGCAAAAATTCATAGCAATAATTGTAGACCGGGTGAAAATTCGGTTTTTTCTTTTATCGAATCGTAATAGCGAAAAAAAGTGGGCCACCCACGAAGGGAATTCGCACAAAAAATTTGGTCCGGATCGGATTATATCCAAATCACCAAATTTTTTGTGTAGTAAATAGGTTTTGCTAACCTTCATTTGCTGCAACCTTAAATCAGTGATGGGCAGGCCTATGCCCGCGGGCACTCCAGCTTTTAGAGCTTTGAATATGTACACGAGCAGCTCGCAAGTCGAGAGCGCATCATTCGGCCGCCGGCCGTCATGCGAGCAGGACTATGCTTCTTTTCGCTTTGCTTTTGGTACACTGTAAATTTGAAGTCATTTTGCCATGTGGCTTCACTTTTACATGACAGGTGACGTCACCAAAATTAACAGTGTAAAAAAGGCCGGAGAGAGCTTTGAAGAGCTTTTACACAATCACATTTTGAGACTGTGGTTGCATGCCCATCCCTGCCTTAAATGTATATTGCATATTGTCGTGTAGAGTATCATGGAAATCTCATCTATGATGGGCCATTGAATGGTTCTTCACTTTTACCTTTCCCTCTGAAGACATGTACCAGTCAACAGACACATCGTCTCTATCTGGCCTTTTTCAATGGGGAGAGCAAAAGGAGTGTAACGCGGCACCCCCAATCAATCTCGCTGCAACTCCAGTTGGTGCGGCGACTGCTACTACAGCTTGGCTGTTCGAACCAAAGAATATCTACTCAATAAGAACCGGCACTGTTTTTTGAATGTAAGTGGGAAAAAGATTAAAAAGAAAAATGTGAGAGAGAGGTCACTAAAATAATTTAAATAACGTACAGGAAGAAAAGAGTGCCAAGAAGTTCGTCGGCTCTGACGTAGTAATTCTCTGCCTCTGACGTCGATATTCTTTGCCTCTGACAATCAGCTGACGGTTTTTTCATGCTGCACTTTTAAATGGGGTAACCATATGATTTAAGTGCTTCTAAAACAGGGATGGGCATGCAACCACAGTCTCAAAATGTGATTGTGTAAAAGCTCTTCAAAGCTCTCTCCGGCCTTTTTTACACTGTTAATTTTGGTGACGTCACCTGTCATGTAAAAGTGAAGCCAAATGGCAAAATGACTTCAAATTTACAGTGTACCTGAAAGCAAAGCGAAAAGAAGCATAGTTCTGCTCGCATGACGGCCGGCGGCCGAATGATGCGCTCTCGACTTGAAAGCTGCTCGTGTACATATTCAAAGCTTTAAAAGCTGGAGTGCCCGCGGGCATAGGCCTGCCCATCACTGTTCTAAAATCTAAACTTAAAATGATAGCTTGTAACAAGTCAAAAGCTCTATGTGCAACCTGAAAGTGAATTAATCGAACAAAGGCAAGAAATAAAAGAGGGCTGATAGCAATTCTCATTTCTCGATCCACTAAGTTTATTAAAAAAAAAAAAAAATATCAAAATTTTTTATAATAAAAACCAAAAAAAATGAATATATATTCAAATATATACATTTAAAATGCACTATGATCTAACCGGCGCAAACATTTGGCAATATAAATTATTGTAATATTGTAATTGTAATATTTATTTATTTGAAAATCCGAAACATTCATATATACAATATAAATTTCATTTTAGTGCTAGAAGATTTCAACTTCGTTCATCTATAATTAATAATTGTAGTCTAGCGGAACATAATCATCATAATTAATTTAATATTTTGGGGAAAGCAATTTCTGAAAACCCTTTGAATTAACCTAAATCTACTTATTCTAAAACTTACAACTAACTATCACAAAATTGCCTGACCAACTGGTTATCTGATAGTTCACAGCCTTCAAGGAACTTATCAGTTAAGGTATTAACTCTATCATTAATTAAATCTGTGTCGGCTATCCTATGCAGCTCTGAGGTGGAGAAGTGCCATGGAAGGCTAAACATCATTTTTAAAATTTTGTTTTGGACTGTCTGTAATTTGTTCCGATGCACACTAGCACACTGAGACCAGATTGGAGCACCATAGAGCATAATAGCTCGAAATATAACTTTAAACATGATCAGTTTATTTTCTCTACTTAGGGGGGAATTTCTGTTAATAAATGGGTACAAGATTTTAATTAGTATTCCAATTTTTCGGACAGTTGACTCTATATGTTTAGCAAAAGTTAATTTCTTGTCCAGGATAATTCCTAGATATTTTACTTCATTACTCCATGTGACCTCATGCCCGTTTAGTAATAAATTGGTGCTGGGTAGAAAGCGGGGACTTCTCCTGCGGGTGAAAAATATCGCTTGGAATTTATTTGCATTAATTTTAATTTTCCACTTATGAAAGTAAGCCGCAATGATATCAAGACCAATACGTAGGTTTCTACAGATGTGAGTACAATCTTCATGCGAGCTATATATGGCCGTGTCATCTGCATAGATAGAAGACGAGCAGTTAGGTATTCTAGGAAAATCGGCTGTATAAATGTTGTAAAGAATTGGTCCTAAAACCGACCCTTGAGGTACCCCAGCACTGATTTGACGCGGTAATGAAGGTACTGTACCTAGATGTACTCTAAATGTTCTTTTGGTAAGAAAATCACGGGCTAATCCTATAAGCCTTGTAGGAAATCCGAAATGGATCATTTTATGTATTAGAGCGTCGTGCCATACCGAGTCAAATGCAGCTTGGATGTCAAGGAGAACAAGACCGGTAGAATTCTTCAGTGCAAAATTATTTTTAACATGCTGACAAATTCTATATACTGGATATGTCGTATTATGACCAGATCTAAATCCAAACTGCTCATCTGGTAAAAGATTTGCATCCTCTATGTGATCAATAATTCTCTTCTTTATAACTTTTTCTAGTATTTTCGCTAAGTTACTCAGAAGACTTATAGGACGGTAGCTACTAGGTTCATTAGGTGACTTGCCTGGTTTCATAATAGGGATTACTTTAGCTTCTTTCCACGCTACAGGGAAGTATTGGAGTTTTAGGCAGGAATTCACAATGAACGTGAGGTATATGATTCCCTCACGAGGAAGTGTTTTCAAGCCGATATTGGGGACGCCATCGATTCCGCATGCTTTTCTGGCGCACGATAGTTTAATTATCTTTCTAATTTCCTTGGGGCGGACTATATATGCTGTATCGATCTCCGTATTTGGGGATTCTAATTGTCTCACGGATTCTGCTACCGTCTGTTCAGTATTGGTATTGCTCAGATTGTCGGATATGGAAGAGTTACCGGCAAATATTTCAGCAAAAAGCTCAGCCTTTTCATAGCAAGTAATATATTTATTATTTTGGTGCCTGAGTACTGGTATTGGCTTGCGTTTGTTTTTGATGATTTTAGCTATGTTCCAGAACGGTTTGGAACCTTTCTTCAAGCCTTGTAAGAGTGCATTCCATTTTCTGTTTCTATGTTCAAAAATTAACTTTTTGATCTGATAATTAAGCTCGACTAGCGCCTTCTTAAAACAGGGTAATCTATAGCGCAGCCAGTTCCTTCGTGTCATATTTCTAATAGCTATTGTTCCTAGTATATGCCTTGGCAGTTTTTCTTGAGTTGTATTTAGAGGAAAATTAGGGCTGGAAGCTTGAATGCTGCTATTTATAGCATCCGTAAAAGTGCTGATCATACTATCCACCTGAGATTTTTGTTGAATAGCCGGTAGTGATGGGGTAGGTAGATCATTTAATTTGTTTGTAAGGAGCCTTTGGTAACATTTCCAGTTTGTGAGTTTTAGATTGGGTCTTTTTGTATTATTTCTGACTGGGTCTCTGTAAAGTGTGAGAAAAACAGGCAGATGATCCGAGGAGAGATCGTTTATCACATATGGTTGTGAAAGTAAATTTGGGCAGTTTGTTAAGTAGAGATCAAGGACAGAAGGGTTTGCTCTGGTTTGACTAGGTACATATGTAGGGTCAGGTGGATATAACAATGTGAATGGGCAATTTGAATTAAGGTCATTTAGGATATTGCCCCAGCAGTTTGCTCGTAAGCAGCCCCATGCTTGGTGTCTGCAGTTGAAGTCCCCACCGATAATAAATTTATTCTGCATGCGGGTTAACTTTCTGATATCAGATTTGAACAGGCTTCTTACGACTTGCTGTCTCGTACCTCCGGGAAAATATGCACAAATGACGTTAATTGTTGTGTTTTCTTTAATTTCTATCACTGCACCTATGGTTTCAATAACATTCGTCCGTAGCTGAAGTAAAGAATTAACTTTAATATGCTTGTTTATAATAAGGGCAACCCCTCCACCTCTGGAGCATTCCCTATCTACTCTAAAACAGGAGTAATTCTGGTGTGATAATGATATATTAGAGTTTAAACCAGTTTCGGTAACCATCGCTATATCTATTTTATTTTGCTGCATGAAATGAAACAGTTCCAATGTCTTAGATCTGATGCCTCTGGCATTCCAATTTACCATATTAATTTGATTACGAATCATTGCTTAAATACTTTAACGCTAGTTGTTGTGAAAACTTTTATGAACAGACTGAAACAATGCAACTAAATTGAACCACCAAAAAATAAATAATGGCCAATTGCAAACATGAACAAAAAACAAGTACCAATTGTTATTCAATCACTTTATTTAAAAATTCAATATATAAACTTTATTTTAGACTTTAATTAGGCTTCCACTAATTACAACTTGAACAGTAACTCTTGAAATTTGCGCACAAATAAAATATGTGGAAATTAAAAAGGAAAAAAAAGAACAAAAAAATAATAATAATAAAAAAATAGGAAATTCGATGCACGAGGTACACTGCATATATTTTCACATAAATCTGTTATGTTGAGTTGAAATGATGCTTAGTTGATGACGTTGTTATTCTGAAAAAACACACCGGAAAAAAACACGAAGGCTGTTTACATATGAGGTTAAAATGACACCCACCTGTCATCTGTTTAACCACTTGTTCACAACCTAAAATACCGTCGACGAATGGTAATTTTTATGGGAGCGCTTCTGCTTTTATAGGGTCTGCTCTCTCTCCAAATTGCCCAGCTGTCTTCATTTGTGGTTTTTGTTGATGTTTTTCCTTTCAAATGACATTTGTGCGATGCATTTTCGGAAATTAATATTTGTTTTATCAATTTTACCTCACAAAATGCCCTTTTCTTGCAGAAATTAATTAAAAACACATGTGCCATATTAATTACAGCGGCTCTAATTTGAATTATCCCAGAGTTCCGAAATCTCCAATGAGAGAATTTTTGCTACATTATTTTTCTCTTTTACCCTTGATTTCTCTTTCCCACTCATTGGACTTATGGGAATAATATTTTTTAATCATATTTAATTACGTGTTTATTTGAGGGCAAATCTGAAGTCACCATTGGATTTGCCGGCTCAAATTACCCCAAATTCACCTCTCAGCTGTTTTGTGCGTATGAAGTTCTGACGTTTCGGGCGATTTGTATGTTTGCCGCGTGTGTTTCTGTTTGTGCTGTTTTTTAGTGTTTCTATGTAGATATGTGAGGTGTCTCAGTGTTTAAAGTGTTACTTGTGACGTCCGATATGTTTTGTGTTGGTTGTATGTGAATGCGCAGTGTTGTAAAAAAGTTGTCTTGCGCATGTCACATAACCTCTACCGGTTATGTTTTCTGTGTTTTTTATCTGGGTGCTGTGCCCAGCAATATGTGCACTGTTGAAATGTTATGTGCACCGTGTTATGTATGCTTGTTTGTGTTTCTATGTTGCATGTGTTTGAATTCAGTGTAATTCAATCTGTTTGTTTATGTTGTTATTGTACTCCTTGTACGTCATTCTGTTTGTTTTACTTCATGTTTTGATTGCTATTTCATTTTATTATAATTCAATTTCTTTTCTGTTTTTAGGTCAGGATTTCAATATCTTGGACCTGTGCTTTACCCAGGTCTGTAGGTAAGTATAATCTTCATTTTTTGTTAAATATGTTTTTAACTTATTCTATTTTTAGGGGTTCGCCTGAACATTCACCCCCCCATTGAACGGTCCGTTCAATCGTTTCTTGACGCGCTCGTTGATTTTTGAAATTCCACGTTTGTGATAGTGGTGGAATATTAGCTGTCCGTCTGCTAGGACTCGAAGACGTACTTGGTATCTTCCAGGTGGATTTAAAGTTTTCTCCTTTGGTTTGCTCTTTCGGATTTCGTCCACTTTGATGCGTTGAAGAACGTGTTGAGGGATGTAGATGTGTATTCCTTCCCTTGTTATGAATCTTTGGTAGGAGTTGTTCATCCTCATTTGGAGTTCCTTGACATTTTGTGTTGGTCTCAGCATCTCGAGGGAGGTTCTGTAGGTGCCGTTTATGACTGCTGGTTGCTCCAATTTGGGTGCTGTAAACGGTGTGTTGCTGTAGTCTGGCTTTGTTTGGGATGTTGTTGGCTGAGCGTCGTCAGTGTGGGTGCACTTCCTTGGACCCAGTTGTGGACTTGTAATGGTCGGTTTGGGAGTCGCCTCGTTCATCAACGTTTTATGTGTAGGTCTCGCTGTAAGTTGTCTTCTTGGAGGTTCCGGAAACAGCTCATCAGAACGCTTGTTTAGCTCTACCAGCATATGTTTGGTTGACCCTTCCAATGATGCAAGGTAGTCTTCGTCGAAGATGTCTAATACGTCGTCCTCGTATGAAGTCATCTGAAAGAACTAAATGAATTAATTTGCCTATCAAAGGGACGGCACACAACACTCATGGACGGACACACACAGAAACAGATAACAACATGACAGTAATTAGTTGTCTCCATTGTCTTGTGATGCATCCGATCTGTCAATGGGTAGTCGGCAGAGTTTGGCAATCGGTCTTTTCAATTGTCTTCCTTGAGTTTGTACTTCGACCACTCTGACTAGGCCGTCTGATCCAGGAAATAGTGTTATAACCTTTCCTAATGGCCAGGTCGTTGGTGGCGCATTTTCTGTTTTGATAAGCACTATGTCCCCTAGTCCAATGTTGGGTTCTGTTTGATGCCATTTGGGTCTGTTCTGCAGCTCATTTAAATAATCCTTTCGCCACTTCTCCCAAAACTGTTTTGTCAATTGTTGTACGTGTCTCCACCTTTGTGTAAGGGTTGCGGAGTTGGATTCGTTTGTTTCAGGGATGGTATTCAGTGGTTGTCCTATGAGGAAATGGCCTGGTGTGAGTATGAGTCTTTCATCTGGGTCATTCGACACTTGGCACAATGGTCTGGAGTTGAGACAGGCTTCAGTTTGGGCTAGCACTGTTGCATATTCTTCAAACGTGCATCTAGATGATCCCAGTACTCTGCACAAATGGTACTTTATTGACTTTACACCGGCTTCCCATATTCCTCCGAAGTGTGGGGAGGCTGGAGGGTTGAAATGCCAGTGAATGGCCTTGGAAGCTAATTCCTGTGCTGCTTTGGTTTCTGAGTGTTTGATTATTTTACGAAGTTCCTTGTCGAGCACACTGTTGGCTCCCACAAAATTTGTCCCACAATCAGAATATATATCTGAGCACAATCCTCTTCGTGCAATGAATCTCCTTAATGCAGCGAGAAAGGCATCCGTGGTGTAATCTGACACAAGTTCTATATGTATGGCCTTTACGCTCATACAGATAAAGATGCAAAAGTATGCCTTTTGTATTTTGGCATTCCTTAGGGTTGAACTTTTCATTAGAACTGGACCTGCGTAATCAATACCAACCTTTGTGAATGGCTTTGCTATATTAACTCGCACCGAAGGTAAGTTCCCCATCAATTGTGTGATTGTTTGTTTCCTTTGTCTTGTGCATATGATGCACTTGTGTAGTCGTGTTGTAATGGTTCGCTTAGCATTTAAAATCCAGTATTTGCTGCGACTGGTACTTAAAACTAGTGATGGTCCACCGTGGAGTGTTTCGATGTGTATTTTGTCTATTAAAATCAATGTTATGTGATGATCGTGTGGTATGATGATAGGATGCTTTTGGTTGAATGGGATGGAGGCCTGTTCTAAACGTCCTCCTACTCGAATTAATCCATCAGAGTCCATGAATGGATTCAATTTTATAAGTTTGCTAGATTTTGTGAGCATTTTTCGATCCTTTAGCGTTTGATATTCCTCCGGAAATGTTATTTGCTGCACCAGTTTTAAGATCTGTACTTCTGCCTGTTGTAGTTCTGTTGGTGTGAGGTATCCGATAAGTTTCTCAGGTGGTTTCCTTGCGTTCACGAAAAACCTCCTAACCATTGCTAGAATGCGGATAAGCTTGGTGAAAGATGAGTATTTGTGCAAAATGTTGTCGTCTATTTTCATCAAAAAATTTGTTGTAGTTTGTTGCTTCATTTCTAACTGGGTGGATTCATTAATCTCACTTCTTCTCGGCCATTTAGAGTCAGCGTCACTCAACCATTTTGGTCCATGCCACCACATCGTGTGATGGAGCAAATTTGATGTTGTGGTGCCTCGGGATGCTACATCTGCTGGGTTGTGATCTGTTGGAACATGTCGCCAGTGGTTGTACTTCACAGTTTCCTGTATTTCAACAACTCGATTTGCTACGTATGTCTTCCAACGTGACGGGTGTTCCTTTATCCACTGCAATGTGATCATTGAGTCTGTCCAGCATGTGACAGGTACTGTTTCGAGGTGCATGGCGTCAATAGTATTCTTAATTAGCCTAGATAGTAGCACTGCGGCATTCAATTCCAGACGAGGAATTGTCACTTGCTTAATGGGGGCTACCTTGGTTTTAGCGGTAAGTAAGTTTACATTTACATTACCATTCTCATTTTCCACTCTTAGGTACAGAACCGCAGCATAAGCTCTTGACGACGCATCGCAAAACCCATGGAGTTGTAGCTGGACATTGGGTGCATACTTGACCCATCTCGGAATTTTAATCAGTTGTAGATTCTGCAAATCAGATTGAAAATCTTGCCAATGCTCTTCAATTGTTGTAGACACCGGAGTATCCCAGGAGCTACCCATGATCCATAAGGTTTGCATCATCAATTTTGCCACGATAACAATAGGAGCCAGCCAACCCAGTGGATCATACAGTGAAGCGATATCAGATAATATGGTGCGCTTCGACGTGACTTTGTGATATTTCTTTGGTGAAATTGTAAAGAAAAAATAATCGTTAACTGGATGCCATCTTATGCCCAATGTTTTTATTGTTTCCTCTTCTGTGACTGACAAAAACCCTTTAGACTCTCTAAATTCTGTTGGCAAATGGTGAATCACTTGGGTTTCGTTGCTAGACCATTTCCTTAAGTTGAAACCCCCTGTACGTAGCATTTGAATCAACTCGTATTGCAGATCCTTTGCCTCAGCAATGTTGTGAGCTCCGGTTAATAAGTCGTCAACATAGAAATCATTCAAAGTTGCCTTTGAAGCTAATGGCCAAGAGTCCTTTTCATCAATCGCCAGTTGCTGCAATGTTCTGATTGCTAAATATGGAGCACAGGTGGTGCCAAACGTGACGGTTGTGAGTTGATAATCTTTGGGTTCACCTGTTGAGGGAGACTGCCAAATCATGCGCTGGAAGGTATGATGATCCTCGTGAACCTTTATCATCCTATACATTTTCTCGATGTCAGCATGCATCGCTATTTTCCATTTTCGCCAATTCAGTAACGTGTTGTACAAGGTTGGTTGCAAGGTTGGACCCTTCAGTAGATGCTCGTTTAGTGACTTGCCATTGGATGTCTTCGCTGAGGCGTCAAACACAACTCTTAACTTTGTTGTGGTGCTTTCTTTAAAGACAGCATGATGCGGAATATAATAATGTTCCTGATCTTTGGTTGGTGGATCAACTTCTATCATGTGCCCAAGCTCAATATACTCATTGATGCATTTGGTGTATTCACTCTGTAGCTCCGGGCGATTTTGAAACTGGCGTTGTAAACTAACAAAACGTTTCACTGCTTGTGGACGTGACTCTCCTAATAAAGGATACGCATTGTTAACAAAGGGCAATTGCACTTTGTATCGTCCATCGAGTAATCGTTGGTGAGTTGTGTCGAAGTAGGTTTGACACTCATCGTCTCTTGGATTGAGAATTTTCTTTGATGGTACTTCTTCAGTTTTCCAGAATCTTTGGACTGTGTTGTTCAAGTCAGTTTCCTCAGTGGTCGTTACTGAAAATGCTAATACGTTGTTATTTGTTGTTGCTGTTGTTGAGCCAAGTGAAATCCATCCAAATACTGTGTTAATGGCTACTGGGCCCTCTGTTGAACCACGTTTAATACCTTCTAGCAATATTTGAGCATAAACACGAGCTCCTAATAGAGCGTCGATCCTTCCAGGTTTCCAATAGGTTGGGTCAGCTAGTGGCAAATTGTTCAAGTGCTCGCTGTTGAACAAGGATATCGCTTTAGTAGGTAAAGGATCAGTAATCTTCTTAACTACTAGGAAATCTTCGCAAATTACAGTTTGGTCTACACCACAAGACTGTAATTGTAGCCTGGTTTGGTTGTGAATCACACCTGCCGGGCTGGCGCTCAGACCGGTGACCTTGATTGAAGTGGGTGTAAGTATTGCTTGTAGTTTCTTACCGGCTGCTTTCGTTATGAATGATGATTGTGAACCGGTATCAATGAGGCATCTTAAAGTCTGTGTTTGTCCGTGTTCACCCTTTGCAGTCACTAATGCCGTAGACAGTAGTGCTTGGAAATTCTCCCTTGCTAGCAAAGTTTGTGTTGATTGTTGGCTTGGGTTGGTTGTGCTAATAAATGTATGTTGTTGTTCTGTGGGTTGTTCACATTGTTTACTCATGTTTGGTTTTTGAGTTGGTGAAGAGTTATGTATTGCCGTTGGCAAAGTACCTTGTGTACTTGAACTAGGAACCTGGTCCGCCTGACTACCCATGTTTGCCCTTTGGTTGGTTGGCCTGGGATTACGGATAGTGCCATGAGCACTAGTTCCTGTTGAACCCTGTGGTTCTGGTTTCCTGTCCTGATGCAGTGTTGTGTGATGTCTTTGGTTGCATTTGTTACAGCTATGTTTGCTAGGGCACTCCCTAACTGTGTGATGACTTGACAGACAATTGAAGCAAAGACCAGCTGCTTTAATTACTCTTTGTTTGGTGGAGCTATCCATGTTTCTATACGTTGAACATCCTTGAATGAAATGTGACTCGTTGCAGGCTGGACATTTGTTCGCTTTAACAATGTGATGTGTTCTGGTGGTGTCCCTTGATGTCGGTTTTGTTTGTTGTGGCTTAGACATCAGGGCGTCCGAAATTGATTCCAATACCTTTAACCTTGCTTTCAAAAACAAGTTAAATTGTTGGTATTTAGGTAGTTCTACTGAAGACCCTAACTTTTCCTCCCATGCTTTGAATGTAACAAATGGAAGCTTCTGGACCAGTAAATAGATGAGGAGAACGTCCCATGAGGAGGTATCTACGTCTATGATCTTCAGTTGTTGCAGGCATTCGTCGGTAGTATCTAGCAATGTTTTGATTCCCTTTGCAGTCTCAGTGATTAGTTTGGGTTGATTCACTAAGATTCTAAGTTGATGATTTATGAGCACTCGCTTGTTTTGGTATCGTTCCGTTAGTTTATTCCATGCTGGTATGTAATCATCGTTAGTCAGTGGTGTGTGGCGTAGTAATTTTTCTGCTTCCCCTGTTAATAAAGTTTTAAGGTGGTACAGTTTTTGTACCGAGGTCAACCTATTATTGTTATGAATTAATGAGATGAAAAGATCGTGAAATGAACGCCAGGAATCGACATCACCATCAAATTTAGGTACTGAAATTTTCGGTAAGAATGATTCGTCCCTTATGACTTGAATGTTTGAAGCATCAGTTTCCGCTGTGGTTGTTGGAACTAGTGAGACCTTGCTGAGGCCGTCTAATAATTCACCCATATACTCTGAATACTTAGCTTCTAAAATCCCGTAATAGTCAGCTTTAAGATACGCGTGGTCAAGTGCCTTTCCTGAATTAAGTAGCATTTCCCATATTTGTTTGTCGAGGGGACAATACTCTGCCCACAACGCCTTCAACTCCCCTATTTTAATGTCGTAGAACCCTTTGGTTCTTCTAGCGTGTGCAGTTCTTTTCCCGTTTTCTATCGATCTTTCCAAGCGGCCTCGTACCACTTGCTCTTGGATTATCAGACTTTCCACTGTTGCCATATTTATTGATAATACGCAGAAATAAAAAACTCAAATTATGATCAAATAAAGTGATTAAATAAGTTGATACTAGATCCTGGATGGAACCACCAAAAAATGTTGTGAAAACTTTTATGAACAGACTGAAACAATGCAACTAAATTGAACCACCAAAAAATAAATAATGGCCAATTGCAAACATGAACAAAAAACAAGTACCAATTGTTATTCAATCACTTTATTTAAAAATTCAATATATAAACTTTATTTTAGACTTTAATTAGGCTTCCACTAATTACAACTTGAACAGTAACTCTTGAAATTTGCGCACAAATAAAATATGTGGAAATTAAAAAGGAAAAAAAAGAACAAAAAAATAATAATAATAAAAAAATAAGAAATTCGATGCACGAGGTACACTGCATATATTTTCACATAAATCTGTTATGTTGAGTTGAAATGATGCTTAGTTGATGACGTTGTTATTCTGAAAAAACACACCGGAAAAAAACACGAAGGCTGTTTACATATGAGGTTAAAATGACACCCACCTGTCATCTGTTTAACCACTTGTTCACAACCTAAAATACCGTCGACGAATGGTAATTTTTATGGGAGCGCTTCTGCTTTTATAGGGTCTGCTCTCTCTCCAAATTGCCCAGCTGTCTTCATTTGTGGTTTTTGTTGATGTTTTTCCTTTCAAATGACATTTGTGCGATGCATTTTCGGAAATTAATATTTGTTTTATCAATTTTACCTCACAAAATGCCCTTTTCTTGCAGAAATTAATTAAAAACACATGTGCCATATTAATTACAGCGGCTCTAATTTGAATTATCCCAGAGTTCCGAAATCTCCAATGAGAGAATTTTTGCTACATTATTTTTCTCTTTTACCCTTGATTTCTCTTTCCCACTCATTGGACTTATGGGAATAATATTTTTTAATCATATTTAATTACGTGTTTATTTGAGGGCAAATCTGAAGTCACCATTGGATTTGCCGGCTCAAATTACCCCAAATTCACCTCTCAGCTGTTTTGTGCGTATGAAGTTCTGACGTTTCGGGCGATTTGTATGTTTGCCGCGTGTGTTTCTGTTTGTGCTGTTTTTTAGTGTTTCTATGTAGATATGTGAGGTGTCTCAGTGTTTAAAGTGTTACTTGTGACGTCCGATATGTTTTGTGTTGGTTGTATGTGAATGCGCAGTGTTGTAAAAAAGTTGTCTTGCGCATGTCACATAACCTCTACCGGTTATGTTTTCTGTGTTTTTTATCTGGGTGCTGTGCCCAGCAATATGTGCACTGTTGAAATGTTATGTGCACCGTGTTATGTATGCTTGTTTGTGTTTCTATGTTGCATGTGTTTGAATTCAGTGTAATTCAATCTGTTTGTTTATGTTGTTATTGTACTCCTTGTACGTCATTCTGTTTGTTTTACTTCATGTTTTGATTGCTATTTCATTTTATTATAATTCAATTTCTTTTCTGTTTTTAGGTCAGGATTTCAATATCTTGGACCTGTGCTTTACCCAGGTCTGTAGGTAAGTATAATCTTCATTTTTTGTTAAATATGTTTTTAACTTATTCTATTTTTAGGGGTTCGCCTGAACATTAGTTCTGTTACAACATTGAACTGTTCGTATTTATCTTTACAACTTCTTAATTTAAAAACTAATTCGCTAGTAAGGGTTTGAATTTCTTGTGGGCTAAATAGTTTATTACCACTTATATTAACAGTGCTGATGCTTGCGTTGGCGCTGCTATTAAATCTAAGTGAGGACCAATTAGGCTTACCACTGCTGTTTTGGTTGCTTGAAAATTTGCCCAACTGCGGGAACTCCTCTTGGTGCGGTTGATAACCTCGATTTGCTGCAGTCTTTTTTACTCTCATGGACATCTTTTTCCTGAAGTCAATGTAGTTCTTACGACTGGGGCAGCTAGGATCCGTGGATTTGTGGCTTCCATGACAATTGGCGCACTTAAAGGTACTTTGGGTTGTGCAGTTTCCTGTTGTGTGATGCTGCGAGCAAATTCCACAGAACGTCTTTACATGACAATTTTTAGCACCATGGCCAAACATTTGACAGTTATGGCACTGTGTAATTTTATAGGGGGGTTTTGCTATGGAATTCCCATCTAACAACGGTGCGGTCGATGACATTGAACTTTTCTCTCAATTCCTTGAGGGTTATTGTTCCTCTAGCAAAGTAAACAATGAAAAATATTTGCTTGTAATTTGAGGCCTGCTGTAGTTTCCTAGTGATAGGCTTTATTTCCAAGCACTCAGTCCCAGCAGCAATAAAATATTCTTTTAAAGCATCAATATCTGTTGTCTCAATTCCAGATAACGTTACCTTAAACGGCAGATCTGATCTCAAACTATGTGTGTAAAACTCATACTTCTTTACACTTAGTTGTGAACAAATTTTCTTGTATGCATCCATTGTTTTAGGCAAGATTTTTATCCCAATAGACAAATATTTAATCACATAGTCCGAAATATTAGCATCGGCCAAGATTTTGTGAATAGTATCACCATTGCTCTTAATCACATTTACGGGTGGCGGTTTTGTAGTAGTAATCTTCCTACTATCCGTTTTTGTGGTATCATTGTTCTCATCAAGATTGGATTCCTCTACGACATCAGCCATCGTTTGTAGTGGTGCGAAATAGTTCGAACTCTGAATCTTTGCAGTCATTTTACCGTTTGGTTGTTTTGATGATTTTGTTGCTTTATCACGCATATTGAAAAAAATATCACTTATGAATCTTTTATTAGTTTTTTCACTAGGATCAGAGGTGGACTCTTCAGAGTCCACATCGTTTTCGTATGTCACTCTGTCGCGTTTAATGATTGTTTCAAGATTAACAAGATTAACAAGATTAACTTTCTTAACTAATTTGATCGACGATAATAGCTCCGTATACACAACTGTACGCTCTGACAGTATAAGCGAGACTGCAATATAAATTAAAAAGAAAAAAAAAAAAAAAAACTTATTAACACTAAATTAGAGATAATCAGTTGTTATTAGGGAATGCAAAGGAAATTCCACTTCACAGTGCTTTCCTCTGCCGAACCCTCAATAACTTACTACAAAATAAACTTGATGTAAGGCGTGCTGAAGATGGACTGCTACTGCTACTCTGGTGTTGTTGGTTGTCGGATATAAGATTCTATCCATATTTATTCCGGCCTGCCACATTGATGTCGATTTGAATTTTAGACGACTCCTGCAGGGGTTCCGAACCTTGAGGCGACGGAACATTCCCCCACCCGTTGAACGCTTGGTTTTCCTATACAGCGTTCAACACTAACCATCTTCCTTGGTTATGATTGAATTCAGTTGTTGTAATAATTCAGTTGTGTTTGTGAAATTGTGATAATCAATTCATTTTTTTGTTTTGTTTATTTGATATACTTCAATATGTAATTCACTGCTTTGGAACCTTTGTAATGACAAAGGTCATGAATTCAAGATACTCAAATTAAAACGTGCACAAATAAGTACAATTAAAAGAAAGTAAAACCGCACGCGAATATCCATGTCAAAACAAAGAAAAAGTGCAAAACATGCACCACTCAATAAGTCATTCACACATTCCCCAATTTGCCGAAATTGCAAGTTTGCAATTCGTTGCCCGGGCATTAACTTGTGAAATGACACCCGGCAAATTCCATAAACCAGAGGCAACATAGAAATTGCACTTCGGGCATTAAATCGCCATCTAGGCAATTTTTGAATATAATGTGTGAGTAAGGGGAAACCGTAAGTATCGATAATAGTATTAATTATTAGCATAATTTCAATTTAGATAAATAGCCTAAGAAAATGCAATAAATCGATCATTCGCTAAACTCTGTTTTTCATTGTTGGACGTCTGCCCTAGGGCTTGTCAAGCGAATCGATCTTTGAGTAATGCTTTCGAGCTACTCAAGCCACTAAAAACTCTAAGCGTTCAAATTTAAACCACTGGGTTCTGAGTAATGCTTTCGAGCCACTCAAGCCCTCTCAAGAAGTAACCATCAAGATTCTCAAAACTGGGTACAGCCGAGCTGCTCAGATTTCCACAACGATTCTTCATCATCCCCGACTACTACATCTTATTACATCCAGGTTTTGTTCTTTTCCTTTTTCCATAATGATGAAATCTAATTCTATTGTCTTTGTATACATGTAAGCGTATTTCAAACCTATCTGGGAGGTTAATTTTAAATTCCTTGCTCTTAGAGTCCCGTATTTTTTCAAAGTCGATTCTATCTAGAATCCTTTTTGGGATATACACTTCCACACCTTCTTTAGTTACGAATTTCTGAATATCGTTTTCCCTCCGCATTCTGACTTCTTGGATTGTATCTGAAGGGCGTAAGAGACTCCATTTTATCTCATATACACCATTTATCCTGGCCGGTGGTAGTTCGTCTGTGTCCGTCAAGTTGATCATTGCTGGGTGATGTTTGTGAGCATCATCGAACTTTGAGGTCTTCGGCTGCGGTATTTCTTCTAATGCGGATGGATCCCATGCCGGACTCCTTGACCCGGCATAACGGACTTCTTCTTCTAATACGGCTGGATCCCAGGCTGGACTACTTGATCCAGAAAAACGAGCTTCGTCATCTAATACAGCTGGATACCAGGCTGGACTCCGTGACCCAGAAAAACGAACTTCTTCATCCAGCACGAGAATGTCATCGTCATAGGAAAACATTTCCTTTTTGCTGTAATGAATTGTTTGAATTAATATTAACATTTATGGGAGTTTGACACAAATGACATAGGACAGGTACACATAAAGAGATTGTAATTAATCTATTCCCTTTGGTTTACTGTTTCACCTTCTACAGGCAAACGACATAACTTTACAATCGGTCTTCGTAGAGTCGTTGTGCTCGTCCTTACGTTGGCTACTCTCACTAACCCATCCTTTCCAGGAAATACTTGCTCATTTCTTCCCAAAGGCCAATACATTGGAGCTGTGTTCTCGTTTTTGATTAATACTATGTCTCCGACCTTTATGTTTGGCGATACCTTTAACCATTTTGGCCTTTGTTGAAGTCTGTTTAAATAGTCCTTGGACCATGTAGTCCAGAATTGTTGCGTTATATACTGAACATGTTTCCATCTGCGATTTAGGCTTAGTTTTTGATCTTCAATTACTGGCTCTGGTATTGCGGTAAGGATTTGTCCGACTAGGAAATGTGCGGGTGTGAGCACATCGAGATTGTCGGTTGAATTTTCGATTGGGCAAAGTGGGCGAGAGTTTACACACGCTTCGATTTGCGCGAGAATGGTTGAATATTCCTCATAAGTGTAAACTGATTTGCCGATCACGCGTCGCAAGTGATACTTGACCGATTTCACCCCTGCCTCCCAAAGTCCTCCGAAATGGGGTGCCGCTGGGGGATTAAAATGCCATGTAATGTTTTTTGACTCAAGGTATTTTGCTGCTCCTTCAGATGCAAGTTTTACGGCTTTGTCAAAATTGGTTTTTACTTTCTTCTGGGCTCCTTGGAAATTTGTGCCACAATCCGAGTAAATATCTGTGCACAGTCCTCTTCTTGATGTAAATCTCTTCAGTGCTGCAATAAATGCATCTGCGATCATATCGGACGCAAGTTCCAAATGAATTGCCTTAGTGGCCATGCAAATATAAATGCAGAAGTATCCCTTATATGTTTTTGGCGTTCTATGTGGGGATGTTTTTAAAGTAATCGGACCAGCATAATCAATGCCTATCTTTGAAAAGGGTTTCGAAATGTTTACGCGCGATGACGGTAGGTTTCCCATTAGTTGGTATCTTGTTTTTTGTCGATGTGTGATGCAAATCTTGCAGAGATTTATTCTTTGTTATAATTATAAGCTTTATGTTACGTTTCAGTACGAGTTTGTCCGGGCGGATTCTCGCAAGTGAATTTTGACCCACTTCTAGTTGTCCGATTAATTTGTAATTTGGCAAGTGACAATAGTTGTTTCTCTATTTTTTTTGTTTAAATATCCAAAAATTTTTTAGTTATCGTAGGATTTTGGTTAAACAATTTGTTGCATATGTTTAGGCGTTTCCGGCAGCCAATTTTCCAATAAATCATTTATCAATTAACAATTTACAATTATATTGGTAAAATATCGTCATTGCATACATATAGGTGTTTTGGCGGAAATTTCATTTTCTGTGCATACTTCCTTTTAGCTCAGCTGGTTGGTACATTACACTAACCTGAATAGTTTTATACAAAAACTCGAGAACACTTCTAGCAAGAGACTTGAAATTTGGCACGATGATACTTCGTTAAAGTGGTAAGATCAAGTTCGAAGATGAGAAAAATCGGGTAACTCCTTCTTAGTGTTGCCATATAAGCCTGAATCGTTTTTATACAAAAATGTTGATTTTGTGTACTGAATATTACAATTCGAATTTCTTTCATTAAACATTGTTATAAATAAGTATTACAATTGATTAATTGTTTGCGACAAATTTTGTTTACACAGTTTCTTTCTACACGATATTAAAGATAGAAATAAAGATAGAAATGGAAGAAAATTCGGAATTTTTACAGTAGTAAAAGTGGATGGATTTACATAGGGTTTTTTTTTTATTTAGAATGAGTGAATGAAAATCTTTTCGCTGCGGTAAATTGTTTTACATTTTTGTTGGTTGTTGGGGTGGGGGTAGTCACCAACTGTTTTGGTGTTGTGCAGTTTGGCCCATGTGTGATATCAAATTAAAGCTCTTGCTGATTACTATTAAATCAAGCGGTCACGGACAACTAGCCCTACTTACATAAAAAAATGAATATCAAGATTTTTACATAGAATGGTATATTTTTCTTCACCTAGGGTAATTGTTTTGACCAATTGCTTCTTTACTAGTTATATGCAGATATGCTACACCCGTAGTCCGTACAATGTGCAGCAAAGTTTAGCTCTGGATCTGCTGGTCGAAGGATGCTCCCGATCGCGAAGTTGCAGTCTTGGCCCTTGGTCTTCTATAGTTCAAAAGATGCAGGGTAGTAAAGTGGACTATGCGGCGGTCTATCTGGGTCCAAAATTATTTGCTGCTGAGTGCTGGCCAGACATACGTCGTCCTTATGTTTAGTAGGGTAAGGTCATGGGACAGTCTTCAAATCACAAGCACAAGATTAAGCGGCCAAAAGCTCTACAATACTGAAGCCCTTAAGGAAATGAACCGAATGAGGAATCATGAAAATACTTACGACTAAAAAGGAAAAAATAAAAATAAAATAAAAAAAATTTTTAGGCACAAGCTTTATATAAGTGTACTAAAAAAGAAAAGTTTAAAAAACTTTAACCCGACTACGAAAAAATATAATTATAGGAAAAAGTTCCAAAATCTTTAACCCGACTAGGGATAAATAAAATAAACTAAAAAGTAAGAAACAAGTTCGATGCTGATTGCTATCATCGTCTTATTGAGCAAGACTAACCTTTTGATATGTTAAGTATATTGCTGTTTATTAAGTTCTATTGAAGTCTGGCAGTTCCACATCAAATAACGTTATACTTCAATTCAAATGCCGTGGTCGTGCGTATTTTTTTATTATTTTATTTGTCAACTATGAAATGCAAACATTCTAATTTGATAGAAAAATAAAACTTTTTATGTAGTTAAATATTTATAATTAATTATTATATATATATATATATTTTTTTTTTTGGTTAAGTACCTTAATTTTTGTAATGTTTTAAGTGGCTTATTTATTACTCTGCCCATACATACATACATCGACTGCTAAAATTATAACCCTTCCTTTTGGCTTGGTCGTAGTCGGGTAAAAATACGCACGACCACGGCATTTGAATTGAAGTATAACGTTATTTGATGTGGAACTGCCAGACTTCAATAGAACTTAATAAACAGCAATATACTTAACATATCAAAAGGCTAGTCTTACTCAATAAGACGATGATAGCAATCAGCATCGAACTTGTTTCTTACTTTTTAGTTTATTTTATTTATCCCTAGTCGGGTTAAAGATTTTGGAACTTTTTCCTATAATTATATTTTTTCGTAGTCGGGTTAAAGTTTTTTAAACTTTTCTTTTATTTTAAACTTTTCCGTTTTAACTCACTCATATGCAACGCACAGCCCAAACAAATTGACCTAGAACCTTGAAATTTTGCATGGACGTTTCTTTTAGGCTGTAAATAACCACTAAAAAACGGTTTTTAGAAATTCAACCCTTAAGGGGGTAAAAAGGGGTGAAAAAGGTTTTCCCGGAACAACTGGACCGATTTTCATGAAATTTGGAGTATATCTGCAACTTACCGCATAGCTTATCGCTGAGAAACAGTTTTTGGAATTTCAACCCTAAAGGGGGTTAAGGGGTGGGGGGGGGGGGGTTATCAAACCAATGGAATCAATAGATAGATATTACAATCCCGCTTACGCTTACCATGGTGTAGAGAAATTTACTTAGTAAAATAGTTTTTCTGTCGCTTGGTATATTTTAATATTACACTATATTTATATTTTTGAACTCAGAATTTTCTTGGCTTTCATTTGACATCTCACTCGATATGATAGCAAAAAATTTTTTTTTCAGCGCCCCCCTTTTTTCGATGTAACATCCGTTATATTATCATCCGGATGTAACATCCATTCTATTGTCACTTGGACCGTAATTACGAATCGATTGACACCTCATTCATCAAAATCGGCTCAGTAGTTTAGACGCTACGATGGAACATACGTACATACATACATACATAGACTCCTATTTTTATAACCCTTCTTTTTGGCTTTGCCGCAGTCGGGTAAAAAGGAGAAAACAAGAAAAATATGTAAGTGTAGTAAGGTGATCGGATTGAAGTTGATCAAATACATTTGTATTCACGCTGAATCCGTTGTTACCTATCTACTATAAAGCTTGTCGATGTGCAAATGCAAGAATAGAATCTATACATCTAGAGCAGTGACGGGCAAGCCTATTCTCGCGGGCATTTGAGATTTCAGAGTACGCTACTATGTTCTGTCTATGATAAGACGTTTTGGCGTGAATGGTTTCAAGTTTCCCAGCGACAAGCTTTATAGTAGATAGGTAACAACGGATTCAGCGTGAATACAAAAGTATTTGATCAACTTCAATCCGATCACCTTACTACACTTACATATTTTTCTTTTTTTCTCCTTTTTAGTACACTTATATAAAGCTTGTGCCTAAAACATTTTTTTTATTTTATTTTTTTGAGATAATGCGTTTCGCGTCAAGGATCCAATAACAATCGCGGGTGGTGTTTAATACTAAACTCACTCGCCCGTGTAATGTGCGTAAATGTGTCTCATCAATTATTAAGTTTGTAATGTGATGTTGCGTTGGCAAAATTATGGGATGTTTCCGATTGTACGCTAAATGGCCAAATTCTAATCGACCACCCACCCTTAGGAGTTTGTTTGAGTCGAGTATTGGGTTCAATGTTGCCAATTTGCTTCTTTTTGGTAAAAACTCTTTTTTTTTATAGCTGCAATTTCGTTTGAGGAACCAAATATTGAAAAATTCATATAAAACTCGGAATATACAATAGAACACAATTTATTGCATGAATTTATCTTAGTTAGTTTTTGTGGAATTTTGAAATTTTTAGTCTCCATGAAATATTCCATTTCTTAGTGGATTAAAAGACGTGAAATCACTTCACATGATCACTACTGCCATCTAGCCTTGACTTGAAAAATGTCAAATTTTTTGGAAATAATAAACCGTTGTGTAAAATTTGCAGTGTTTTTAATATGCTCTTCCTTTGGGACTTAGAATACTACAGCCTCATTAGCCATGAGTTATCCTTCGAGGGGACAAATGCAGTAAGAAAAAATTTTGTTTTTATGCTAATTTTATATACCCTAGATGTAAGTGTATGAGCAAACATTTGCAACACTAAGAAATAAAGGTGACCAAAAAAAAGAATTATAATAATATAATTTTCGGCAATTGAAAAGAAACCGTTTTATACATGTCAATGACAATAACTTAAGAACGCTTGTAGCTAGAAACTTGAAATTTGATACAATTATAATATTTCGTTAAAATGGAAGTGAAGTACGAAGATGAGCAAAAGCGCGCAACCCCTTCTTAGTATTGCCATACAAGCCTGAGTCGTTTTTATACAAAAATGTTTTTGCACTATTTTTCACACAGTTTCTTAACAAGTGTTTCTTCTGTGTTAAAACTGTGCCGTTCTAAAGGTAGGGTATTTCATAATTGTCCTAAATCAATTAAATACGTCCGTACTAGTTGAAGAATACTTTGTTTTAGCAACGAATACTTATCAAGATGTAGCTTTGAATAAAAATGAGAAGCAACCCGAATCAGTGTTCGGTAGGTTACATTTTCTAGAATCTAACCGGTACAACAATCTATTTTATAATTTCATTTAGATCCTGGTTATATTATAAGTTCACCTGCATTGGATGGATCAATGACACGAGTGCAATGTACTAGAAATTATAATGAAATTATCGACGAACTCGATCCTTCTTCTGAATCTGAATCTGAATATTGTCTAAGTCATTCGTCTTCAACTTCAGAAACCAACGAAGAAGTAATTACTGATCATCAATATGCAGAAGAAAATGACGTGCCAAACACCAGAAAAAGGCTTTGTAATAGGGCAAACTGGAGACGAAATAAAATTAAAAGACTCAGGAACGGTGGAAAAGAATATCTAAGTTGAGCCAATAAGGTAGTTGTAGAAAGGGAGATACGGTTACCATGTCCTTCAAGTTGCCGAATCAAATATTCATGTAAATTTAAAGAAGTTTAGTGGAAAAAATATTTACCAATTTTGGGCGTTATAACGTTATATAAACAGAAAAAATAAAGTAAAAAAAATTTTTAGGCACAAGCTATATATAAGTGTACCTACTAAAAAGAAGAAAACAAGAAAAATATGTAAATGTAGTAACGTGATCGGATTGAAGTTGATCAAACACATTTGTATTCACGCTGAATCCGTTGTTACCATTCTACTATAAAGCTTATCGCTGTGCAAATGCAAGAATAGAATATACATCTAGTCCAGTGACGGGCAAGCCTATGCTCGCGGGCATTTGAGATTTTAGAGTAGGTACGCTACTATGTTCTGTCTATGGGTCGGTAAAAATCCCGTAGGTTGGGTTACAATAATAGTTGGTTAGTTTTTTTTCAATGAAAGGTAGTTTTGGAGGGCTAATTTAGGATAGAGGTTGCAGGTTGGTAGTATTCATTGGGCTATTTTTCTAACTAAAAAGGCGAAATACTTATTTTTATGAATTGCCTACTCCAAAAATGGATATAGATAATAGTTTAAAAGCGTCATTGTAGTACTTCTCTGTAAACTACATTGGCAGTTTGACCCTCAGGCTGCAAAATAAATAAATTTTCAGAGGAGCTTACCCTGGAGCAGGCAACATACAGTTGACCGTGTGAGAAACAATTATTTCGGAAATCCACACCAGCTACCTTTAAAGTTTGTCCTTGGGCTTTATTTATTGTCATAGCAAAACATACTTTAATTGGGAATTGCAGACGTTAGACGGAATCAAAGGAATACGCGGAATAAAAACAGTTTTGCCATGGCCTACACCGGTGATGATGGTTGCTTCTATTAAATGCTTGGAGAGTGTCTTCACTTGAAGCCTGGTGCCATTGCACAATTTCGGAGGATTGATGTTTCTGAGAAACATGATTGGAATTCCCACCTTAAGGCGGAGGGTGTGAGGTGGAATGCCTGGTGGATTCAGTGTGTGGAGGAACTCCACTGGATAGTGGACAGTGGACAGTGTCCTCCAGTTCAACTACACAATCAACTGACTCGTACTTCACCTCCTCTTCTGGCAACTGTTCTAAGAGAATATTGTTAATATTCGTTGCAGACTCATTCGTAGGTGTAAGTAATAAGTATTGCTGTTTCCTTTAACCAAGATGGATCAATATATCTCATACTTTTTAAATTAGGATAAATGTGATCAGTAAAGGCTTGAATTTGGTTAACAACAGTACATAGGGTACGTGGAATGTTTACTTTACCATTGTTTTCCTGAAACTGACCGTTTCCAATTTGTAAAAGTAGGTCTGAAAAACATTCAATTTGTGAATGGCAGATCAGCTGTACTCTCATATTGACTTTTAAACTAAGAATGTTTACTGTAGGCCATAAGTACGATGACTTAAGACACGCCTTAACCTCATTGGCACGAGTTCCTCTTGGAACGATAGGTAAGGTGTGCCTAAAGTCTCCGGCTAAGAGAACAGTAACCCCACCCATCAAATTTCCGTCATTCCTTAAGTCTTTTAAGGTTCTATCAAGCGCTTCCAATCCTCCCTTGTGTGCCATAGTAATTTCGTCCCACACTATTAACTGGCATATCCCCAGAACATGAGCCATGTCACTCTGCTTCGAAATATTGCAGAGTGGAGTTTCATGGCGGTTGAAGTCCAAAGGTAACTTGAAAGCTGAATGCGCTTTTTTTCCCCCAGTAAGTAAAGTTGCTGCGATTCCGGATGAATCCCCAGGTACTGCAATGTTACTCTCTTTTCTGATTTTAGCCAACAATAAATTTATGAGGAAGGTTTTTCCAGTACCTCCAGGAGCGTCCAAGAAAAATAGTTGTCCTGTCTTAGAATTAACACTGGCCATCAAGGTGTTATACACTTTCTGTTGATCACTATTGAGTTTGAACTCGTTTTGGTGAACTAATTCTGATAATTCGACTATGTCATAGGAATTCTCCCTCAGTAAGTCGCGATTGGTTGGATCAGTACTTGGGGTACGCGAAGGAGTAGGCAGGCCGTATTGCTGTAGGTGGTGTCCAGACATAGCAAAGACTAAATCCTCCAACAGAATCAAGGTTTTGTTGTACGCAATAGTCATATCGGGCAGCACTTCCTCTTGACACTCCTTCTGAAGGTCCCTTTTTACATCCTCCGACATGCTGTCCTTGTAATTCTCGAAGAGTTTGAGGGCATCAGCTACCTGGCAGAAAATTAACATTGCTGCAAACAATTCACGAATTTTGTAAGAAGATTTTCAGATGGCGGCTTCTTCAAGTGTGTGATGCCAGTGATTATCATCTTCTAGTAAGCCCAGTGCTCTGTAGGCTGATTGAAAAGTAGAATGAACTACTCCATCAACCCTTTTAAGGTCATTGAAGCATGTAGGTCCTCGAACCTCGTGGAGCAAGAGACGGAGATAGTAGCATTCAGTATTCATAGGGTGCACCTTGAAAACCCTACCTAAAACATCGTCCTCTTTAATTCCAGGGTGTTCTGGGACGCTCTTACCCAGCTTTCTTCTAGAGAAGTTGTTGTTTTTCCATACGTAATAGGCTGCAATTTCACAGTATAGTAGCGTCCGAGCAAAATATCTCCTTTACAGAGATCAAAAAATGCCAATAAAGTCGTCTTTGGAGGGTTTTTAACCTTATCTTCAACGTTTTCCGGGTTAAAGTAAATTCTTTGGCCATTTTCGAGATGAACTGAACTGATGAACTGATGTATTGGAAAGCAGAATATCCGCCAAGCAGCCTCTGAACTACTGATGTAACGACCCGATTCGTACCGTGTTACTTCATCAAACTCATTCTGGAGACCAAACGCTGCCTGATCACTGCCCTTGTTTACGTACTTACATATATACTTTATAGACTTGATAGAGTTACAGAGCTCAACGTTGATGTGAGCATCAAAGGTACGTAAAAGAACAGGATTATACGGTACCACCCACCTGTTATCTAAGTCCATATTCTTAACATTTACTGTAAATCCTCCGTCGGTCGAAGATCGTCTGCGATACTGTGGATAACCGTCGTCAGCCGTCTGCGTGTCCTTGGTGAAAGGACGGGGATATCGCTTGCTGCAAGATCCGTTGACCATACAGGGAGAGTTTCGGTTTAGGGCTCCACAGGGTCCGTGTATCATAGTGGACTTTACTATTTCATGGAGAGTGGGATCAAGATCAGGGTTCGGTATCTCAGCGCTTATAACACTATCAGTTTGGCTCGGTGCTATTCTATTTTTAAGCCACAGTAGGATATGGACGTGAGGCAGTCCACGCTTTTGCCATTCTATTGTGTACATGAAACACCTAGTTGGCCCATAAATACAGCCTTTTGTAATTAATTGGATAAGTTTTTTAACTATTATGTGGAATACCCGGGCTATTATGTCGTGTCTACAATGAGGAGCCTGCCCATCAAGTAACTTTTCCTGTATTTCTGGCCACTTCGTATTACACGTAAAGGTAATAAATAAATCTGGGCGACCATAATGGCGCACATAGGTCATAGCGTCTTGTGTCCTTTGGTGCATGTAGCGAGGCCCTCCAGTGAAACTGGACGGTAACACTACAACTTTTCCCAGCTCAGACGCAAGCGCGTCACGTTTATCGATTGCATCCCGCAGGTGCACATACTCCTCTACCCTTAGTTTAGTCTGATTATGCCTTAAAAAATTTAAGCGTTCGGTCTCAGTTTTAGCAAACATATCAGTTAAAAATTGATTAAAGAGACTACGATAACGGAAAATTAGGTTGGTTTGACCTTTTCTTTCCATAAGAATGTGTGAGTAGAAGGAGAATGCCGATACAGTTTTCTTTAGAGGAACTTTGGTGGTCGGATCAATCTTAGGGATGTTAATGAAGTAACCATCTTCCCCACGACAGAACATAAGTGGGTATTGCAGTGCATCGTAAGCACGATGAGTCTCACTTATGCGAACCAGTCGTTTATCTCTGCTGTGAAGCACGATGTCTCGTTTTTCAAATGTTTGACCCGCTATCACCAAACCCACTTCTGTTGTCGAAGGCGCATTATACCGACCTCTATGTGCACCTGCGGGTTTTCTGTCAGCAGTTATTACCACCCGAAACTCTTCACCCTCTTGTACGCTCTCAATAGCCATTTTAAAGTCCCTAATGTATGGATTCGTTTCATGAAGTACTTTCTGGAGTTGCCTCACTAAACATGGGTTTACAGAGGGCGCGTGATTACACCGAATACGGCACTCTCTTTCTTCATCACCAACAAAATAAACTTGTAAAAATGATGGCTCGCGCTCCAATGAAGGTAATAGATTTCCTATGAGGTGATACACCTGCCCTTGAACTTTAAAGGTTGGCATAAAGTTGCCTTCCTTAACTTCTTTTGCTCCAAAGGAAGTCATTTGAAAGCAGTTATTGTACTGCCTGATGTTCGAGAGAAAGTGTTTAGAATGCGGGTGTTCTGGTTCATTGGTCAAAAGGCCATAAAGGAGCTCTGGCGGTGATTGAGGCGAAGGTAGATTGACCTTTCCGTTTCCGCAGCACAGACCAGGTCTTTCGTCCTTCCATTTCCAAGCTTTGCACCACTTACATGTGATCATAAAACCTAAGGCAACTGTCTTATCTTTGTTGTATTCAGTATTGATAATATATTTAGATCCTGACATAGATTTTACAGACCACCGCAACATATTTATTTGACTTCTCATGGCACTGTATCTTTTAACCGCAAAAATGTTTACTTCTGGATTTTTTTAACTATATTTTTTAACGGCTATGCGATGTACGTCAGGATTTTGTTCACTATATTTTTTAACGGCTGTGCGATGTACGTCAGGATTTTGTTCACTATATTTTTTAACGGCTGTGCGATTTATCTCAGGATTTTGTTCACTATATTTTTTAACGGCTGTGCGATGTATCTCAGGATTTGGTTCACTATATTTTTTCGCCGCCTGCCTGTGTGCCTTTGCAGGAATAGTATTGGAAAATCGCTTACGTCTTTTTTTCCCTCCTCTCTTGAAACAGTGATCTGACTCAAAAGTATTAGATAAAGTGCACGATGCCATTGGAGACGGTGCTTGAGAGTTTTTGAGATCAGTGTCTGAGAGCTGGGCAGCTACTTTAATGTCCCCAAGACTAACCTCCACATTATGAGATGTCAGTGAGAGATCAGGGATAGAATAATCTAGAGGAATAGGGGCATCATAGTGACCTCCTGTTAGCTCCCCAGTGAACCTCAGTCTTTTTATTCCCTGGGAAGGCTGTCCGTAACTGAGTAATCAAGAACCATCTCTGCAAATCTGTAGCTCATATGGGAATATTTCAGATGCTGTGCCGATTTCACATGCTGTTCCAAAAGTTCTCGGCTTGTTCATATCAGCCATATATTCTGCCTTAGTTCTGTAAATGTCCCCCGTTGGTTTCATGGTGAATTGTTTGAATCGGCGCCAATTTTTGCACACGTGTTGCACGACACTGATCCTCACCTGAAAACCCAGTGAGTCAGTGCCGTACACCAAGTGAGCTAAAGAGGAGAATAAGCACTGGCCGTCATGACTGATAGGCAATACACAGTGGGGAGTAGGCACTCCATTTACATTTATAACTTCCATTGTAGTCATATGAAATGAAGATAGAGAGTTTGTATAGCAACGAAAATAATTGGTCAAAATTGTTTATAAAACGGATCAAAACTTAACAACAAATTCTATGCCGTTTGTATCTATTTAGAAACAAAACAAAACTGTTGTACGACCTAACAATTATGTTAGTAATGGGAAAAGACAATTTAATTCAGTTGTAAAACGAAACAAAACAACTGCAGACAATAAAATCTGTTAGAACGCTAAAAAGCTACTGGCACTAATAACTTTTCTGATGCGTTATTGAATGACTGAACAGCCGAAAGTGACTTGCTGAACTGAATGCGAGTGAGGGCAAAGAATATCTACAATAAGGCCGGCCTCACACAGCCGGAATGTCTTGCTGAATTCAGAACCGGAATTCCGAATCTGAATTCAGAAAACTTGTTGAAAAATGTTGTGGAAAGTGAACTATTATATCCACAGCCTCAGTATTCCAATACTTCTGAGGAGTTATCAGGAAGTGATATTCGCAACCTTTTAAAAATTATGTGTCGGAAACTTTTCCTGTAATAGCAAATTCAAGAATTGAAGAATAAAACACGAAGTTTGAAAAAACCAAGTTTTATTATTTGATAAAGTTTTCTAACATTTTAACTCATAAATAATACTTTAATAATGCACTTCATAAAGAAACGATACTTCTCAAAAAGAAGTCAAATGTAACTCAAAATCTTTACAGATCAAACGATCAACCTAGAAGGTTGATTTTAATATATTTTTCTCTTCCACTATTGATATTAACAAAATACACTCTTCTTCCGACCAAAAAACTCGCCCGGCCGCCATTTTTACCAAAACATAAATAAAAGCGACATTACTATTACAGCTAAACTCAACTCAACCCGACCTTTTTCGTGGAGTTAACTTGGATTTAACGAAACTTGCGTTTCCATGACCAATAACTCGAGTTGAACCCCGCATGGAAACGTAGTATTATATAAATTCAGACCGTTCGGAATTCAGCAAGACATTCCGGCTGTGTGAGACCGGCCTAGAAGAGTCACAAATGTCTGTACACGTTTTGAGTTGCGATTGTGTACAGGAAGCATGAAGCATCATAGAAAGAGATGGCAAGTGAATTACACTTTGTGAAAAGGGAAAGGAAATGTAGGCGTCATGTTTCAACCAAAGAGTGCTCGTAAACCAGGCTTCGGAGAGTGAAAAAATTTCGGCTCACTCACGAGTGAATGGAATTCATGTGAGCTGAATTTTTAAATCACTCGTGAACCAAATTTTTCTACTCATGAACTTCAAAAATAAAACTCGTGAAGGGAGTCGAAAATTCTGAGAGTCGAAAATTTGATTCACTCGGGAGCAGAGCCGAAAAGAACGATTCATGAGTTGAAAAAGACTAAAACCTGTTTTCGTGCGAGGTTTGTTTAATGAAATTGAGGGTTGCGTAATGACTAATGAAAATGCACAAAAAAGAATATTCTGAAACTTTGTTAGTAGGTGTAAGAAACAGTTATTGTTTGCATAATATTTAAAAAAAAAAACGTTTTTATACTGTTTTTAGGGGCTGTAGAAAACAAGACCCACAGTGAAAAGTTTCGAATCAAATCGATATGTAGCTAGAAATTGTATTTCGAAATAAGACAAAAATTAATTCAAACACGGGAATACTTTTAAATGTTTAATTGGCACATAGGTAAAGTTATAGGTAGTTCTACAGTAAATATGTATTTCATATACAGAAATTTCGAAATGTATATTTTGAAGTAGTTTTTCATAGTTAAGAAGGCAAATTTTTTTTGTAGAGAGCTAGTTCTAATATAGGTACTTTTTAACCGACGAAAAACGGGGGATGTTCTCAAGTGAATGTGTGGCTAAGTTACTTGAAGATTCTATAATGTACTTCCTTCAAAGTGGACATTTTTGATACGGAGTTCGGGAAAGAGATGCCGTTTAATTGAGGTGATTTAGTTAGGCGACGATTGTCTTTATTTAATTTTGTTGTTGCTTTCTTTTTAAATCAGTCTCTATTCATATTATGAATTTTTAGATTTTTTTTTAATTACCTTCGCATAAAATAAATTTGAGCATAATAATAAAAATAAAGATAACAGGACTACATAAATACAGATTTGAATGTATGTTGAAAATTTTTTTATTTACTAAATAACATCTTTGCTCATTCTAAACATAGTTGGTTTAAAAAATCAGCATTTAATTTAACTAACAAAATATTATTAATCGTTTCTTTAGATAGTTTGGTGCGTTGTTTTGTAATAATTGTTGACAAAGCACTGAACGCATGCTCAACAGAAACTTGAGTAGATGGTACTGCTAACGCAGTTTGAACTATTTTTCCCAGGCCTTGATCTTTTTGGTGCATATTTTTCCAATATTCCAAAATATTTGTTTCAAAAGAAAGCCTTTCTAAATAGCACAAATTTTCTAATTTTTGCTTTAAACTCCTCTCGAATGAAACACTGCTCGTTGAAGAACTAGCTCCCATCAATGAATGGAGTTTGTCTTCTAGTTTGGAAAACGGACCATCAAATTTCAAAGTTGAACTAGTGAACTCTTGACTGCTCGAGTTCTCGTCAACCAGTGTTCCTGCTAACCTTTTCATTACATCATTTGTCTTCAGTAAATGGCGCTAAAAATATTTCAATATAAATTTAAATTAGGAATATTTTAAAATACTACTTACTATGGCTATTTGCTTTTGCTCCTCATTTAAAAATGGTGTACTTAAAAAATTAAAGCGCGGATCCAAGTAAATGGCAGCAATAAAGGCTTCATTTTTTCAAAGGATTTCTTTCCGTAATTTCAATGCTAAAAACAATCGCTCGGCATAACAGTTTGGTTTTTTTGATAGTTCTTCAAGTTCGATCTCGTACGATAGCCAGTCACGATAGAAATCACCCATGACGTACTGTTTTCTTTGCAACTTTTCAGTACAAATGCATAAGGGTTTAAAGGCTTCAATGAAATTTCGAATGAACTCCCAATCGATTTCTGGAATTTTATCATTTTCTTCTGCGAATGTTTTTACTTTTACTAAAGAATTCAACATTTCGTATGTGGAATTCCACCTCGTCAAATTGTCTATTGATAGCATTGGAATATTTTCAATATATTCATTTCCACGAATAATTGCCTGAAGTGCTTTTGAAATTTTTCTACATTCCTGCAATTGTATTTCAACTGTTTTCATGACGTCGTGTGCGGCAAGTTGGATTGTATGTGCTGCACATCTTACAACAGCTAGAACTGATGTAAGTCGTGTGTGAATCTCTTCGAAATCGTCGTCACTTTCAACTGAAATTTGGTCATCGTTATTGTTTTCGCCGAGTACCTGAAAAAATATTAATAAGTTTAATAATAATTAATTATGATCTATCATGTATGTTGCTTGAATCTCACATGTATTTCATCCTGAAGCTCTTTTAATAATTTTGACGCTTTAATCACATTTGCTCCATTGTCGGTTGTACTGGAATACAATTGATTGATATCAACTTTGTAATCGCGAAGACAATTTAAAATTTCTTGTCGTAAGAATTCTCCTGTGTGCCTCTTTTTTATTTGGATCATACCTAACGTATTTATACATATTTTATAGTCTTTTATATATTGTACATTAATTCCTAAAATATGTTTATCCATTCGTGTGGCTATGTCGACCTTTAAACTTAACATTCTTTTAAATACATTTCGTCGAATAATGTCTTTGATTTTGCTTGCTGCTTGTGCCACTGTTTGCGTAATATTTCTTGAATTCAAATTGAGGTTAAACTGTTCTTCATATGGATTTATAATTTGTTTAAAAAAGTCGTTGTCGTCAAAAATCCGGAACGGAATATTTTTCACTGTAACAAGTCCAACACAGCAATTTAAAAATTTGTTTTTGTCCAATTTTAAATACACATGACTCTGTTTACTTTTAATCCTTGAAGACACTACACGGGATTCATGTTCACTATCACTTTCGTTAACGTTTTTTTTGTGAACTAGCTTATAGTGCCTTTTAATATTCGCTGTTCTAAGTCCTTTAAATACTTTATCACACGCTAGACACACAGCAGTATCACTTTCTTCTTTGTATAAAACATATTTTGTACCATTAAAATCTTTATGTCGCCCCATTTTGATTTAAATATAGTTTCAAATATTAATAAACCACAGCAACACACCAAATTTGAATAATTTAAAATTTAAAAACAAAGGAAAAAATACCACTTTAACGAAAATAGAACTCAACTTGCTATCGCAACCTACGATTCTGAAATAACATTCCTCGAGCATCAAAAATAATCCCAAGTCCCTGTCTCCTTGAAAATTTCCTAATTCATTCTAGAAATTCTGGAAATTCTTCTCTATACCTATACTCGGGATTTAATTACTATATTATCATTACTTTAATAAGAGATCCTGAAACGAAGAGACAGGGAGAAGAACAAACATTTATCATTTCACCACCAGTTGCAAATACCAACCCCTCCACATGGACGTCCACATGGCGAAATTCCTAATAACTAGTTAATACATTAATGTTTCAAAGATACCGATCGTATTATTACTAACAATCGTTTCCTTGAATTCATGTTCACAATTCATCTTGAAGAATCTATAAAATCCTTTCGGCGCCAAATTTCATCCTTGTACCAAGCCGGAAATTCACACTGCAGCCACAGTGCACAAAGAGCCGAAATGAACGATTCTTTTCGGCTCTTTTTCACTCACGAGCCGAAATTGCTGAACGAAATTGTTTTCTGCTCGGCTCAAGAGTGATAAAAATTAAAAACAAGAATTCTGCTCTCGCTCAGAACTGAACAAAATTTTTAAAACTCTGAACCGAATTTTTGGTTCACGAGTCGAAACCAGTTTTGCTCACTCGTGAACCGAAAAATATGAGGGAGTCAAATTTTTTCGGTTCACGAGTGAAAAATTTACGTACCCTGTCTTTTAAGACAATTTTAAGACAATGGTTGTTTACAACCAAGCTTCGGAGAGTGAAAAAATTTCGGCTCACTCACGAGTGAATGGAATTCATGTGAGCTGAATTTTTAAATCACTCGTGAACCAAATTTTTCTACTCATGAACTTCAAAAATAAAACTCGTGAAGGGAGTCGAAAATTCTGAGAGTCGAAAATTTGATTCACTCGGGAGCAGAGCCGAAAAGAACGATTCATGAGTTGAAAAAGACTAAAACCTGTTTTCGTGCGAGGTTTGTTTAATGAAATTGAGGGGTGCGTAATGACTAATGAAAATGCACAAAAAAGAATATTGTGAAACTTTATTAGTAGGTGTAAGAAACAGTTATTGTTTGTATAATATTTTTAAAAACAAAACATTTTTATACTGTTTTTAGGGGCTGTAGAAAACAAGACCCACAGTGAAAAGTTTCGAATCAAATCGATATGTAGCTAGAAATTGTATTTCGAAATAAGACAAAAATTAATTCAAACACGGGAATACTTTTAAATGTTTAATTGGCACATAGGTAAAGTTATAGGTAGTTCTACAGTAAATATGTATTTCATATACAGAAATTTCGAAATGTATATTTTGAAGTAGTTTTTCGTAGTTAAGAAGGCAAATTTTTTTTGTAGAGAGCTAGTTCTAATATAGGTACTTTTTAACCGACGAAAAACGGGGGAGGTTCTCAAGTCAATGTGTGGCTAAGTTACTTGAAGATTCTATAATGTACTTCCTTCAAAGTGGACATTTTTGATACGGAATTCGGGAAAGAGATGCCGTTTAATTGAGGTGATTTAGTTAGGCGACGATTGTCTTTATTTAATTTTGTTGTTGCTTTCTTTTTAAATAAGTCTTTATTCATATTATGAATTTTTAGATTTTTTTTTTAATTACCTTCGCATAAAATAAATTTGAGCATAATAATAAAAATAAAGATAACAGGACTACATAAATACAGATTTGAATGTATGTTGAAAATTTTTTTATTTACTAAATTACATCTTTGCTCATTCTAAACATAGTTGGTTTAAAAAATCAGCATTTAATTTAACTAACAAAATATTATATAATATAAGTTCAGCTCGCGCAGATTAAAGTTCCGCTGGCCTTTGAAATTACATACATTACAAAAATAAACTGAAAGTTCATGAGCTGCGTTAATTGCAAACGGACTTGCTTCCTGAAAATTAAATAATTTATTACACATACAATGAAAATATATTTGCAATTACTTTTCTCGTAATATTCAATAATTTTTTTAATTATCAAATTTCTTTTGTTGCTTTATTCTGTTGTTTACACAGTGAAAACTACTTAGTACAGATTTTTAGGACAAATTGTTGTGGTCGGCTCAGCTGTGAGGAAATACTCGTATTTCGGATGGGAAAAATCACCTCACAGCTGACCAAATATCCGACGTAACGATGACTTCGTTGTGATCACGGCGGGGAGTTGGGCTGAAAATAAAAAGGTACTAGAGGCGGAACTTAACCTCTGCACAACGTGCATCCGCCTTCTAGAACATTTCCAAGCATGCATGGCCACCGCGGTGCGATCGACACGAGTGGGGTCGATCCCGTTTCGACGGAGATCACCTCTCAGCTCCGATTGGAGGAATATCGCGTGATCTGCGGCGAACCGGGACCGACATTCCGCTGCTAGAATGTTCTGCGCGATGCGCATGCGTGGGGAAATCGGCCCCGGCTCGCCTTTAAAATTACACACATTACAAAAACAAAATGAAAGTTCATGAGCTGCGTTTGCATTGAATAAGGCGGTGGTTGCATAATGCGTATAATAAAGTGCCATGATACAAGGAACATAAAGTATGCCAGTGATTTCGCACCCGCGCCATTTTGCGCGTCATCGGGTTCACCCAATGAGCATTCGATGGCTTGACAACTTTTTGTTTACAAATTCGTATGCAAGTTTTAAAAGTTTTTAAAGATTTTTAATAGTTTTAAATATTAATTGTACTATTTTGCATTTAAAATGGTTTAGTGTGTAATAAAGAACTGTAAAAATATCATGAAATACACTGAAATACTGTTAATTAAGGCAAAAGTTGTAATTGTCGAAGAAGAAGTGAAGAAGTTATTTTTTAGATGTAGAATGTATTTTAAGATAAGATATTTAAACAGAAATTAGTCTAATATTGTTAGTAAACAAAAATTAAGAAACAAATAAAAACTGTGACATAAAATTTACTGTTTTACTGTTTCGTCTATATTACACTTTTAATTTGATGTTGATTATATTTTTATATGGATTATAATATAAAGTTTCAGTTGTTATTAATTGAAAAATATCATTTTAAATAATTTCTCAGATGAATTGCCGTGGGAAATGCTTTCAGTAACATTTGAAAAGTGCGGCTAAAAATTACGCATTTGAAAATACGTGCACGTAGTGACGTCACGGCTACTGTCAAAAAAATCTTTGGCATACCTTATGTTCCTTGTATCATGATAAAGTGCTATCGAAGACAGCACCCTATATTTTAGCATGCAAGAGATAGTTCGAACTCTTTCTTTCTAAAGCCGGAGGTACACGATACGGAAAACGTCATATTTATAAGGAAATATCTTTGTGGATGTCACTTTTGACACATCGAGTCACACGATAAGCAAAAATGAGTTTGCAACCTGTATTTTGCAATTCACAGATTACCGCGACGCCGTGCCGCCCGTAAGAGCAGTAATCTCAAAACTGTGTTCATAAAGTTTTGTATGGTGTGACTCGGGAAATTTGTACTCCGCAAATTGCTTGGATGTGCCGAAAATATTCCGAAATTTTTGGGATATTTATAAGCGATACACCATATTGCTTATCGTCGAGTCACACGATATGAAATACGGCGTATCGCTTATAAATACGACGTTTTCCGTATCGTGTACCTCCGGCTTAAATCACATTTGACAGCATGATAGAATATATCTGCTTCCGCTTATGACGCGTTTTATTTTTTCTTTTTGGACAAAAATGTACCCACACAAATATGCAGAAGAGTGACCCTTATTGTAGAATTGTAGATATTCTTTGCTTTCGGCTCGAGAGCTCGAGCCATTTGATGACTCATGAAAAAACCGGCTCCGGCTCCGAGCCGGGAGCAAAGAATATCTATAACAGGGATGGGCATATAGAATATCATTCTAAACCAAAGAATATCTATAACTAAGAAGGTGCACCTTCTTGTATGTATGGGAACTTATTTCCAGCCAAAAACAAAACGAAAACAGGCCAGGTTTTATTTTCAAACGGGGTTGGCTATAATAATACACTTAACACATTCACTCTCACTACGGGCAGAATTCAGTAAATTTTATCGTGGGTGCAGAAAGTATATATACATAAATCATTAAATTTGTTATTTATTGTAACATCCTGTTATTGGAGGGAACGTGTTATTGTATGCAATTGGAAAATGATTTAATTGACTAATTATATTATTAACTAAAAATGGAGTGTTGTTTATAAAAGTGGTATAAATCTAATTTATTCCTGATGTAATTAATTATTTTAAATAAATTGAAAGGAATTGATTTATACCGCCGCCGCGTTGTTTAAATTACTGGCAGAATTATTTTCTTAATTTTCAAATTAAAATACGAGAAAAATAAATATGTTACAAAATTTAAAACTTTTCAAAATAATGTTAAAATTGCTTCAAATATGAACTACCCTGTGCGTTTGGCGGTTTTTCTTTTCTCCCTCACTCAACTGAAACATTGTTGCCATCGATTTCGACAGCTTTGACAGTTAGACACACAGCATGATACAAAAACATAAGGTAAAGTACATCTGACTAGTGCTTCTACCATCCTGCTTGTCACTGCCCTGAAACGTCAAACTATGTTCTGCCAATATCATTTTACATATTTTAGAAAACCAAAAAGTGATTTTACGTTTAATAATTAAGGAAAAACAACGTTTTATAATGGTGAAGTGCATGAATTTAATGAGAATTACTTATTTCTGTTTACATCTGATACAAGCAAACCATTTTTGATACCTTGAAAAGTCTTCTACAGTTGAATCGTCGGATTTAATAACAGCTGCGAAGCAAGTCTTTAAATTAAATAGCTAAACAGTTTTTCTAATCGACTTTTCTGCTAGTTCTAAGTGCAATTTACTTAATGTTTACATTTGTTTGTTTATCTTTGTAATGTAAAAAATTTTTAAGTTTCAGGCCAGTGACGTCACAGCAGGCAGTTGTCAAATGTGTACTTTAACTTATGTTTTTGTATCATGGACACACAGTGTCAAAACATGTTCAGACAGGAGTGACGTCGAGGTGAGCATTCTTATTATTAGATATTCTTTGTGGTGTAATGAATGTAAATGACAGAAATGTTATATGAAATATAAAATTATAGCGGCTTATAAGTTAGGTTTGTAGCGACACGTCCCAAAAAAAAAAAAGGGAGGTGTAATAAATTACAACAAAGAATGACGATTAACGGTAGACGGGACTGCTAGGCGGAGGGCGCCATTAACAACAGTCAGCAGCTATCGAAATATCGAGCCGGACAGGCTACTCCAATTGTAATGTAGAATCAGAAGTAGTGTAATAAGTAGCTTATAGTGCACTAAAGAAGTTTATATTTCGCCAAACCCAGATATTACAGGAAATTATTCTTTAAGGAAGTTAGTGTAATATTGATAAGGTTGAAATGTGTTTAAGTGTTAACTGTCTACGACAGCAATATCGACCGGTCATCGACCAGCGGTTTTCACCACTTAGCCGAATTTTTCCATTCGACACCGGGGAAATTCGAGCGCCAACATTCCTGATCCCAGTAATCCAATTTTCACAGGTCATCACCCCACGAATGCAAGTCAGCGTTTCGGGCGGGAATGCGTCCATCGATCACCGATTGAGACGGATCGAAGAGGCCATTGGTCAACGAACGGTCGATATCCGCACACATTGCGAGACGGCGTAAGCCTAAACAGAACACAGTTGAATTTTAACGACCCTTAACTTTGTATCTATTTCAATTTGTTCATATCATATTGTAATTTGTATCGAATAGTCTATTTTCCAGTGTAATTTTAAATAAATAGTTTGTTATTGGGAAGGTGTCGCGTTTCTTTAAGTCCGCTCCGTGTCAATCATTAGTGCTTAGTGATTTTCAGATCTCCCACAAGGACAAGGAGACGAATCTACGGCAACAGAATTTACAGTTAATAAATCGGTTAAAATGACTTCTCATTTTCCAAATTTCAAAGTTGAATATTTCGGAAAATAAATAAAATTTTTGAAAAAAATCCTTCGGATTCGTCCTTCAGATATTAAAACACACGTCCTTACAAAATTTCATGACAATCCGACGTTTCCTTCTGGGTCGTCTGTGTCCCTAACTTAACCCTAATCTTTTTTCCATATACATTCAAAAAAGAGTTTCGGTTCTTATTGAATAGATATTCTTTGACTTAGCTGTCAAGGTAAAATTGAGCCACAGGCAAAATGACTTCTAATTTACAGTGTACCTGAAAGCAAAGCGCAAAGAAACGTAGTCCTACTCGCATGACGGCCGACGGCCGCCGTATGATGCGCCAAACAATCCCTGACGGGATCAACGGACACAATTCGGACATAAAACGGACATAATTCTGTCCGTTTTATGTCCATTTTGTCCATTTTATGTCCATTTGGTCCGTTTTATGTCCGATTTGTCCGATTCGTGTCCGTTTCTTGTCCGAAATGTGTCCGTTCTTCGCAATACGAAAAATGACTATAAGTCCGATGTCCGAATCGTGTCCGTTTCTTGTCCGAAATGTGTCCGTTCTTCGCAATACGAAAAATAACTAAGTCCGATGTCAGAATCGTGTTCGTTTCTTGTCCGAAATGTGTCCGTTCTTCGCAATACGAAAAATGACTAAGTCCGATGTCCGAATCGTGTCCGTTTTATGTCCGAATCGTGTCCGTTGATCCCGTCAGGGCAATACAAACCGTTTAACTATTTAATTTGAAAAATTGCTTTGCAGCTGTTATTAAATCCTACGATTCAACTGTAGAAGACTTCTCAAGAAATCAAAAATGGTTTGCTTGTATCAGATCTAAACAGAAATAGGTAATTCTCATTAAATTCATGCACTTCATTATTGTAAAACGTTGTTTTCTCCTTATTTATTAAACCTAAAATCACTTTTTGGTTTTCTAAAATATGTAAACAATGATATTGACAGATCAAAGTTTGACGTTTCAGGCCAGGGACACGCAAGATGGTAGAAGCAGTAGTCATATGTCAGTCGCCTAGATACAAAAGACGACAAGCCCACATAAACCGAAAGTGAGAAAAAGCAAAAAACGCGCAGGGACTTGTCGCCTTTTGCATCAAAGACGAAACTTTGTAGGCGATTTATACATGGATTTGTCGAGTTTTGCGGGGAATATTTTTAATGGACATGTAGTTATTTGAATTTTAAATGTTTTGGTACAATAAACTCTATTTTTAAAAAAGTGTGACTTCTCGGCTTTTGCATCTAGGTGACTGATGTATTTTATTTTACCTTTAGTTCTTTGTATCATTGTTTCTATCGAGGTCATTATTCAGATCAAGCGAAATTTCATAAAATTCCCACTGGTAAGAAATAAGAATGTGGGCAACTTCAGCTTTAATAAACTGTCACTTTTGTGAACGTTGTTGACAAGTACATTTTTGACAGCCGGGTAAAATCCTAGCAGAGGGTCCCTCTAAACCTGTCAACAGTAATTCGAGCTGTCAAGCGAAACTAACCCTGTCAAATGTTACGGATGGAAGCAGACTGAAGTTTGGAACAATTATATCCCTTGTTTTTGTAATACCACATAATATATATAATATATAAATGAAATGTTTTATCGGATGGAGTACAATATTTTTTGTAAAAAAAGATATATGAAAATGCTATAGATTTTAATATTGTAAAAATAAAGTTGTTTCTAAAATATCCCCAAATTGGTTTAATATATTTTAAATTATAAGTAAAAAGTGAAGCATAACTGGAATTGTAAACCCATT